>CATIWQ010434882.1:0-15850 GCA_949673415.1 Euphorbia schlechtendalii
ATATATGTGTGTGTGTGTGTGTGTGTGTATGTATATATGTATGTGTATGTATGTATGTATGTACATGTATATAAGATGAATATTATCAATTAAAAATGGTTGGATGAAAAATATTGGAAAATATATTTTCCTTCATTATAATAAAGTCAAATGCATCAACACTCTCTTGAAGTTGGCTCAAAAAACCGGATGTCACCCTAAACTTTCAAAATGATCACTTACCCCCCTTAACTTTGCAAAAATGCATTAGTTTTCCCCCTCAATGCCACATGTCAACTTCTGTGGGATAGAGAAAAATCAGAAAAATAACATATTTGAAAAGTCAAACCAACCAAATTCTGACACATGGCGTTGAGGGGCTAATAGTTCGAAATTGCCAACTTAAGGGGGTGTCTGGACCTTTTGTAACTTCAGAGTGACATCCAATTTTTCAAACCAAGTTTAAGGGGGGTGTTGATGCATTAGGCCTTACAATAACAATAATAATTAGGATAAATTTCAAAAACTTATCGTGTGGTTTGAGCCATTTTCAAAAAGGGGTCTGTGTTTTTACGGGTCTCAAAAGGGGGCTTAAGAGATTTTACCGTTATCAAAAACGGGTTTTTTGGTTGACCCCGTCAAGTAAGCTGACGTGGCCAGGGGTAGAACGGGAATTCAGTTTTGTGGCCTACTATAAAAGCCACTTTTTCTCAAACAACTTCAAAGCTTGAACAAATTCTTATGTTCGTCTTCTCCAAGCTCTTCTACTCAATTTATGAAACATTAATTGCGATTCAAACATTGACAAATTTGGTTTCGTTTAACAAAGTAAACCTGTAAAAGAAGGAACTAAATTTCGCACTCGTTCTCTTCTTCTCCTCTTCTTCCTTCGTATTATTTGGTGGCTGGAACCCAGAATTGGTGAAGCTTTATCCATCAGGCCTCTGTAGTAGGCCAAAATAAAAGGTAAACGCGATTCTCTTTATTGTTTCAATTTTTACTTTTGAATTTCTTTTGCATTTTCAGTTAGGCTTGAGTTCAAACATTAACATGTTTAGAGATAATGAAAAAAATGACTTGTAAAGAGAGGAAATGTGCTTATTTGTACTTTATGTAGCTTCATGGAAGTTGTTCTACGATCATTTTTAGTGTTTGTTTCAATGTCACTAACAAAGCTAGGGTTTTGTTTTTTGGTATAACTTAAAGTGAAATGGCTAACTCTGGTAAATTTGTGAATATTTTGTGCTACTACTAACTGAGGTGAGTTTGTGAATTTGTTTAGCTATTTGCTAAATGTGATGAAGTTGTGAATTTTTTTTGCTACTGCTCCCTTTGATGAAGTTCTGAATTTGGGTTCTGTTCATTATGATGAAGTTCTGAATTTTGGCTATTGCTCACTATGATCAAGTTGTGGTTTGTAATAGCTATTGCTAATTAAGGTGAATTTGTGAATTTGTTTGATTATTGCTAACTGTGTTCAAGTTGTGAATTTGTGAATGGTTTAAGACATTTACACTTTGCATTTTCAATTTAAAGGGTTAATTGTTAATTGTTGCAATTTGTGTATTATTATATTTGGTTTATAGAGGGTTTATTATTGCATTTATAGTTTAGAGGGTTTATTGTTAGTATTGATTTATTGCATTTACAATTTAGAGGGTTTATTGTCATAATTGATCTTCACTTGGAATTGTTGGTTTACAATTTCTAATAAAAAAGAATGATTTAGAATTTGTTATATGTTGCTTTGTAGGACAAAATGGTTGGCTTTACAATTTGTAATCATCATGGTGGCTACTGGTCTCATGATTGGGATAATGAGGATAACAAAATGGAATACATAGGTGGTGAAGTCATAACTTTTAGTCCTGATATAGACTTGTTTGGGGTATTTTATTTGGAAGATGTTGCTCTTGATCTAGGATATAATCATGGATGTAGAATGTGGTATAAGATAAAAGGAATGACAAGGGTTTGGGCTTATGAGGAGATTATATTAGACCCAGCATTGACAGATTTGTTAGATTTCCATAGAAATGAAAGTGAGAACCATGTATATTTTGTTGGGAATGAGCCTCCTTTGCAAACCATTCTGCCTAATGTAGAGAACAAAAAGAAAGAATGCAGAAATTCTAATGACAATTGGGAATCAACTAGGGGTGTTGCTATGGATATTGAAGTAGCAGGGAGCAATGTTAATGAAAATGTGAATGTTGAAGATGATTTTGAAGTGAATGTTGAAGAGGATTTGGAAGTGGATGTTGAAGAGGACTTTGAAGTGGAAGCTAAAGTGGATGTTGAAAAGAACAGTGGTAATGAGGACATTAGCTTTCTAGATGGATTTGGGTTTCATTCTACTGATGAGGTATTTAGTGCACGCAGTGATGGAGATATTGAGTGGTTTGATTTGGAGGTAGAATCAGATGGTGAAGAACCTTCTGAATCCGTTGAACTTGAAAATGTGAATGTGGAGGAAGACTTAGGCAAAGAAGATTTAGGTGCAGATTTAAATGATGAAGACATGAATGAGTTCAATGAACCAGGTATTGGCATGGAGAATGAGCTACACAATCCTCAAGGCTCAAGTGATGAAGGCCAATGAAGATCCATTCAGTACAATCAGGTCACTGGTGAATTATGCACTGGAATGTTGTTCACTAGGCCAGAACAATATCAGATTTCTTTGAGAAGATGGGCAATTGAAAGGGGGACATCCCATGTGTTTACAAAAAATTGCAAGAAAGTGATATGTGTTGAATGCAAGGAAAAGTGTGGATTCAGAATTCATGCATCTCAACTTCAAAGCACAAGTACATTTCAGATTAAGACATTCAAGGCTACTCACACTTGTGCCAGGTTAATGACTAATCATCTTGTGAATTCCAAATATTTATCCAAGAAGTATCTAGATGATTTGAGAGATAATCCCAAGTGGGAAGTGGATGCTATGATCAATAAAGTGTGGAGGGATCTAGAAGTTGAAATTTATCCTATGAAATGCTATAGGGTTAAACAAAGAGCAGCCAAGTTTGTACAAGGAGAAGTCACTGCACAACATCATAGATTGTGGGATTATAGACATACCATTATAATAACAAATCCTGGCAGTTGGGTTAAAATAAGCACTGAGTTGCAGCTAATCCATCAAACAGGACTAATACCAAGGGAAAAACTGATTTTTCAGTACATGTATGTCAAGCTAGCACCATAGAAGCAAGGATATGTTTTGGATTTACGTGCCTTGATGGATGCCATTTGAAAACAAACCTAGGAGGCCAGTTATTATGTGCTATTGCAAAGGTTGGAAATGAGAATTTATTTCCCATTGCTTTGGCTTGCGTGGACTCAAAATGTAAAGCTTCCTAGAAGTGGTTCATGGAATTGTTGTTTGCAGACATTGGGAGTCCAAGTGAAACTGGTTGGGTCTTTATGTCAGATCAACAGAAGGTATTTTTTAACCCTTTACTCAATTGTTTTATGTACTCTTTGATTTTGGATTTTATAGTTTGGATTTTTGGCATTAGCATGTAAATTCCAAGTTTGGAAAATATTTTGACATTGGCAGTAATTTTGGGGTTGGCATGTAGTGTGTGGGATTTTGGGGTTGGCATGTAGTTTGGGATTTTGGATTTTGGGTTTAAATGTGTTGAAGTTGGCAAATGGCTTGATAGTGGCAGTAACTATGTTGGATTTGGCATGTACTCTGTCATTTTAGTTGGCATTGGTAGTAACTGTATTATTTGGCATTGGCATGTAACTTTCTGATTTTTGTGAATTTTTCTTATCTATTGCTAACTGTGTTCAAGTAACTTTCGGAAGTTGTGTATTTTTCTGAAGTTGTGAATTTTGGTTGTGGCTAATTGAATTTTTGAATTTTTTTAGCCATTCTAAGACATTGCATACTGTTACATTTGTGTAAGGACTAGTTGAGGCTCTAAAAGAGTTAGAACCTAGAATGGAACACAGGTTCTGTGTGAAGCACATGTATGAAAATATGAAAAAATTGTTCAAGGTTGAAGTCTACAGGAACCATTTATGGGGGGCAGCAACAGCTGGAAGCAAGAAATTGTTTTTATCAAGGATGAAGTCACTAGAAGATTTTGACAAGAATGCTTATGCATGGGTCATAAATCATGATCCAAACACATGGGCCAGATGGCACTTCTCCCCTAATACAAAGTGTGCTGATGTACAGAATAATACATGTGAATTTTTCAATCAATGGATCATCAAAGCTAGAGACATGCCCATCTTGGCAATGTTTGAATACATTAGGAAAAAACTTATGAAAAGGCAGTATGTGAAGTTGACAGGGATGACTAAGTACAAGGCTCCTATTTATCCTCGCATTCAAGACCAGTTGGAGGAGATCAAAGTCCATAGTAGGAACTGCTTCTACACTCTTGCAGGCAACGAGTGTTATGAAGTGATGTGTGGAAATAGCCAAGTAGATGTTGATATTTCTGCACAAACTTGTACTTGCAGAATGTGGCAACTCACTGGAATTCCTTGCAAACATGGTGTAGCTGCTATTAGTGCTAATACGGAACTGCCAGAAAAGTATATTGACAAATACTTCTCAAAATCAACTTTCATAGTAGTGTACAGCCATAGGTATGGACCTTCAATTTATTTTACCAATTGCATGTATTTTGGATGTGGTTGACATTGATTTATTTATTGTCACAGGTATAAGTCAGTGCCATCACAGGATGAATGGGGAAGAACTGAACAAGCTGACATCCATCCCTGGATAGTGAAGAAGCTAGCAGGCAGGCCCAGAAAAGAGAGGGTTAGAGGACTTGATGAGGCTAGGAATCCCTTTAAAAGCTCCAGGGCTAGTGGTATTGTTCTTTGTGGTAAATGTAAACAACCAGGATATAATGCAAGGAGATGCAGTGCTAATATAACAAGAGAGACAGGATGGCAGGCTAGAAAGAGAAAGCAAGCTGAAAAAATGGTAACTAAAAGTGTAAGTAACAATTTATGCTTTAGGAATATAGTAGAGTTTAAGTATAGTATAGTTCTAATTGTGATTTGAAATTGTATTTTGGCAGGCAAGTGCAGGAACAAGAAAGATAAAAAAAGCCAGAAGCTTCAGTGGAGCAAGAGGTAATGTTAGGTGGCATTTTTCTAAGTTGTGGCAATTTTTGGCCAATTTGTATATTTTTTAGTTGTGGCATCTATTGGCATGTCTTTTTGCCATTTTTCGGTTATTAGCATGTATTTTGGAAGTTGACAACTTTTTGGCATTTTTTGGATATTAGCATGTGACATGTTTTTTGGATTTTTACATTGGCATGTTTTTTGGATTTTTACACTAGCATGTTTTTGCCATGGCAGTGGTATGTACTAGGCAGTTGCTTTTTTTAGATTTTGGCTATGATAATGGCATGTACTTTTTTGAATTTTGGCAATTTACTTTTTTTTTCATTTTTTCTGTTGGCATTTTTTTAAGTCTGCTACAAGGTCAAGGACAAGGAAACCTACTAGAGCTACATCAATTCCTACTGCTACAACTTCATCCACAATTACTAGAGCTGCACCAAGGAAAAGTGCTACATCAAATCCTACTGCTGCAACTACATCCACCACTACTAGAGCTGCATCAAGGTAAACTGCTGCAATAAATGCAGAAAGGCCTCCTAGGCCTCCTCGTACTAGAAATTTTGCATCTGATCCAGTTTCCACTACAACTAAAAGAAAATGGCAACCTGTTAGTGTTGGATCTTCTTCTGCTACTTACAAGAATCTAACAAGAGTAGCTAATTTGGAAGAAATGGTAGTGAGGATGGGTAACCTCAGGCCAAGGATTGCAAAATAGTTTCATGATTGGATTTTGCAATTTTGGCACTTATGTGTAAATGATAAAACTATGTCAATCTGTACATGATTTGGCTATCAATATTTTGATTATGTGGCTGTAAATGTTATACAGTTTCACATGCATTTTGGATTTTTGTGGCTGTAATTGCTATATTAGTGCCATTTGTATTAGGACCTTAGGAATGTAGGTATTATTGTAAAAGGCTTTGACAATGCAGAGTTTGTTTTGGCTTAGGGTTTTTTGTTGCTGTAAATGCTCTACCAGTGCCATGTGTGTTATGGCCTTAAGAATCTAGGTATTTTTTACTCTGAAGGCTTTGACAATGCCAACTGAGTTTTGGCTTTAGGGGTTATCGATTTTTGTGGCAACAAAATTTCCATTTTGTCTATGTATGGTCTAACATATTGCCACTTTTTATGTTTGTTATCTATCTAAGTGAATGTTGTTTTATTCAAACCTGCAATTTCAATTACTGCAATTTTATGTCTGCAAATTCACTTACTGCAAATTTAAATACTACAATTTCAATTACTGCAAATTCATTTACTGCAATTCTATCTTTACTCAAATCCAATTCTATCTTTACTCAAGACAAATCAAAATCCAATTGCCATCCAAAAACTTACAATTCCATTTCACAATTTCAGTTAAAGTACAGATTACAACAAAATTATACTAAATCAAAATCCAAACTTTCATCAATGCATAATTAAATTTACCAACTGATGATAACACATTTTCATGCAAACACAGTTTCATATCTCCTAAATTCCTACTTAATTTTCTACTAAACATGTACAAGAACACAAACACAATAATTAACATCATCATCGGAGCCTTCTTTTTCTACTCTCTTTGTGCTTCCAAATTAATCTTTAACTTCACAATTTCTTCCTCTTTCTTCATGGCTAAATCCATAGCACTAAGTAACTCCACCTCCATATTCTTAACCTTCTCTTCACTAAAAACTAATTCAGCTTCACAAAGCTTCAATTTTCGTGCAATTTGATTCAATACCTTGTTTCCTCTTTCACCCAAGGGCAAGTCATACCAATCGAAGAAATTACACGCGCCCTTTTGACCATATCTTCCACATACAGGTCACGTCAACTTACTTGACGGGGTCAACCAAAAAACCCGTTTTGGATAACGGTAAAATTTCTTAAGCCCCCTTTGAGACTCGTAAAAACACAAACCCTTTTTTGAAAATGGCTCAAACCACAGGACATGTTTTTTAAATTTACCCTAATAATTATACAAAGGTGTTTAGTAAATTTAATATTCTCAAAATTTAATCATATTAATTATAAAACAATACAAGACTTGAGTAAGATTAAAAGATTTTTCATTCTGGTATGATTGACGATATATTTATTTGCTAATTTTTTTGAAACCTCAAACCTCACTTTGAAAAAAATTCACAAACCCTTCCCATTTTAAATACCATAAAAATCAAACATTGTTATGTCCGATCTCTATTTGATATCACTAACCTTCATACAAAACAAAATAAAATAGAGAATTAATTATTTATACTAATTTAGAATAGAAAGATTATAGATTTTCAAAAAAAAAGAATAGAAAGATTATGGGGGTATTTCTCATTGTGTTTGCTTTTTGGCTTATTTCTTGCAAATGCCTTTTCACTTATAAGGGTCTTAAAAATAAGGGGTGAGATGTTTCTTCAAACTAGTTTTATGAACAAATAATAAATAGTTTGAGTATTTCTTAAAAATAGTTTATAAAGAGGCTATAAATGTTAATTGACTAAAAAAGATATCCAATATTAATTTGTAAGCATAACTTTTATTGAAGTAAGGGTATTTGTGTAAAATACTTTGTCAAAATTAGAGAACTTAAAAGCTCCTTATTTTTAAGGAGCTAAAAACTTCTTCTCATTTTTATCATGTAAGATGCTTTTAAGTTTTAAAATATGAAATGAGAAACACACTCTAAAATGAACAACAAATGTTAATTAGTATTATCTAAAATGATCATACAATGGGGCCGACACAAAATCCATTTTTGTACTTGTTTCTTTCAAAAATAATGGTTTAGGGTTAGGGCTTAATGTTGAGTAATACTAGTCAAAATTTTAAACTATGCTAAAATATTTGAATTTCAATTTATTAAGTCAAAGATTCATGGTTAGAGTTTGACTAGAATTTGAATTTGACCATTCTCAACGAATTATAAAAAAATTCATAGAAGATAATATTGAAATGTATTTTATCACCATGTATCGTATTAGTTTACAATTTTATAACTAAAAAGTCAAGATATATTTATACTCCATACTTTATTGTGGTTGTTTTGCAAACAATGCTTACTTTAACGATTTTTGCATATATAATATATAACAAATCATATTTGAATACTTTTTAATATTGTGGCATATTAAGTCCTTTTATAATTATTTGGCATAAAATATGTGCTAAATTTATTGATAAACCACAAATTTTCAGTATAAAATGATGTATATAATAATTTATCATTAACCAAAAAAAATATATATATATATTATATACTATATTGTATTATTTGTTTCGAATCTGTAAAATCACAACATTATTCAATTATTCCATACAGCAATATTCACATCCACCATTATTTTTGCTCCCGTTCCCCCTTTTCATTTTTTTCCATTTTATTGTAATATTTAGAAAACAAATTAACAGAGTGGTAAATGCAGTGCAAAATTTCATTTACAACCCAAAAGTTAAATAGCACTTAAGGGAAAATGAACATGTATAATAGAATGCAGACTGAAAAGGCAAATCATTAAGATTTCTTGCCTTATTTTTAAATAAAAAATTATCATAAAATTTGTGTTAAAAATATACAATCGGTGCTGTACATGCTTCCCATTCCGAAGATTTCAAAACTTCTTCCTAATGAGATAATGAAATCCCTTATCCTTGGATGGAATTATATTATTTACCTCAAAATAAACTTGTTAAAGAAATCCAGTTTTTATTACACCCAGCTAATCGTTTACCAATATTGGATTCAATTGAGTACAGAGTAAGCATGCCCCCCTACTCCTTAAACCCTGAGTAGGGCTGTAAATGAACCAAGCTTCTCGTGAGCTACTTGGTGATTGGCTCGTAAAAGTTCGTTCAAGCTCAGTTCGATAATATGATGGGCTTGTTTGTGAACAAGGTTTTATGTGAACGAACCAAGCTTGAACAATGTGATAATCGGTTTGAAAGTTCGTGAACATGCTCGATAAGAGGTTCGTTAACAGACTCGTGAACTAGGTCGAGAATAAGCTCGTTAACATACTCCAAAATATTGATTTTCCATTATAAGAAATATATATACATGTAACTGTAGATTAAAAATAATGCGGGCTTATATGTTTTCAAATAATGTGGGTTTATTTGTATTTAAAAGATATGGCAATTTACATAATTAGTAAGTTTCCAACAATTCATTTGGAAGTTTTACCTTCTAAACTTTTCTTATTTACATTTTTACCTTCCTCTATTTTTTAAATCTAATTTCTTATTTTTTATTTATCTCACAATTCGTTTATTTTTTCAACATACCGCTTTAGAATGCTTTCTTCATCTTTATATT
Source organism: Euphorbia schlechtendalii (assembly GCA_949673415.1). Taxonomy (NCBI): domain Eukaryota; kingdom Viridiplantae; phylum Streptophyta; class Magnoliopsida; order Malpighiales; family Euphorbiaceae; genus Euphorbia; species Euphorbia schlechtendalii. The sequence goes on from CATIWQ010434882.1 coordinate 9,389, forward strand.
TCCCTTCAAAATAAGATCCATGATGCTATACTTTTTCGAACTTTTTTTGATACATATTTATTTTATAGTTCTTTTATAGTTGTCACATAGTTTAAACACATACTTAATTAAATACAAATAAATATAACACAACTATATCAATTTGACATATTACAAGTAAACTATAGCAAAAATATAACATAATTACATTAATTTAAATAAACTATAAGATAACTATAAAATGCGATTTTGTTATATTGAATATATCTATAAGTAAACTATATGGTAACTATACGATAACTATAAAATGCGATTTTGTTATATCAAAAATAAATTCAAATACAAAAAATAAATAAAAACACATAAATATAACATGTTTACATTAATTATAAATACTATGAATAAAGTATAATAAAATCATGGTAAAAAAATACCAAAAATTACGTTGCTATAAGATAACTATAAAATCCGACGAGGTTATCACAAGGTGGTAGAAATGTAAATTCAAAACCTTGATAATACACTTTGGACAATTAAATTAAGTAATAGATAAAAAAGTAATTATGTATACCAAACATTGTATTTTTGTGTAAATAACATGGCCATATATGTTTCAAATTAAACATAATGATCCATGTATCTAACCCTACCTTGATTCAACCTTAATCCATCCTGTATGTATTCTTCACTCTTTCTAAATCTAAGTGATCTTTCCCCATCTGAAAAGCGTCCATCAATTTCTCTTCTTTATCACTATTACGCTTTCAACTTTGTGAGCCAGAACTTAGGCGTTTATCTCACGGATTTAGCTTCATCTACAGGTATTCATCTCTACAGCTTTTAATCATTTACATTAGCCAATTTTTTTCATAACTTTCTACTTTAACTGAGCCTTACATTTCTCTATTGTTTTCATAACTGTATACTTTGTGGAGTTTCAATGTTATTTTGATGATAGGTACTGAGGTACATCATTTATTAATTTTTGTGAGGAATGGGTATGGCTTCAATTTCATTAATCTGTCGAAACATGTGTGATTACATAGGGATGCTATTTGAAATGTAAGATATTATATTGAATTGACTTGCTTAAAATAGAACTTTGAATTATTTTAACTTGGATTAATCTAATCAAATCTTATTGTAAAAAAACCTGGGATTAACTTTCTAATATAGCTCAGAGAACTAGCATCTAGTGGCTAAAAAACTAATGTCGTGGTTTTCCTAGATGTTATATCATGTGAATCAAGTATTCAAAATAAAATGCTGCCATTTTAAGATACATACTTTTTGTAAATTGCTCAAACATTTGGAAGCTTGTTATGCATGAGCTCTTTATAGGAGGGCGCAACAACAACTCACTATTAAAAAGGAATCAAATGTTGTCAAACTTGAGACTTGGAAATGGGATCCTGCCAAGGTTAGAGAAGGTTTAGCTCATATGATTTTAGTTAATGAATTACCTTTTAATTTTGTTGATCATGAAGATTTCAATTGATTTATGCAAATTCGTTGTCCTAATTAAGAGAAAGTTAGTAGAGCTATTTGTAAAAAAGATTGTGAAAGTGCTTAAAAACTTGAGAAGAATACTTTAAAAGTAATGCTTAGGAAAGTAACTAAAGTTAGTATAACCACTAATTAATGGAAATGTGATCAGAATTTGCAATACATGGTTGTTACCTCTCACTTTGTTGATGTGAACATGAATTTGCAAAAGCGTGTTTTGAGTTTTGTTGTAGTGCCACCTCCACACACACAGGCATTGCAGTTTATGATGTTTTGAAAAAGTGTTTTGTTGAATGGGAAATTGATAAAAAATATGGACTGTCACAGTGGATAGTGCTTGTTACAATAATGTGTGTCTCGAATTTGAAAAGTGATTTGGGGATGATTGTAAATTTCCTTCAGATGGTAAATTTTTTCATGTTAGATGTTGTGCTCACATTTTGAATATTTTGGTGCAATGTGGTTTGACTGAAATTGGTGATGTGATATATAATGTTCAGGAAAGTGTAAAATACATTGGCAAATCAAGTACTCGTTTGCATATATTTAGTGAAATTGCTAATCAGTTGAGTTACCTTATAAGAAAGTTATTTTAGACTGTGGTACAAGGTGGAATGCTACATATCAAATGTTGGCAAATGCTTTAGTATTCAAGGATGTTTTTTCAAGGTACAAGCAAAGAGATGAGGCTTATGAGATTTTTTTCCTTCTAAGGAGGATAGGAAAAAGACTTCCATTGTATGTTCTTTTCTTGAGGAATTTAATGTGATCACAAATATGATTTCAGGTTACTAAATATCCAACTTTCAACTTATTTCTTCCTGAATTTGTTTACTTGCAAAATATGTTGGATAATGTTTTTAATAGTTCTGACAATTTGTTGAAAGTGATGGTTGGTAAAATGAAGGATAAATTTGATAAATATTAGGGTACAGAGTCATGTATTGCTTATTATTGCTTCTATTTTGGGTCTGAGGTTAAAGTTGAAAGTATTTTATTTTCTTACGAGCATTGTTCATCATTGGAAAGAATGAAATTTAAGATGAGGTTACAGGTTATCTCCATGATTTGTATTGTGAATATGTTGAAGTTTATAAAAGAGAAGTAGCTAAGTTTGGTATGAAAGGTGGTGCTACAAAAGTAGCAAATCTAGGTAGCTCTAAGCCACCATTAAGAAAATGACAAGGTCGGGGGCTTTTAATGATGAGTAAGCAATTGAGAAATGTTGATAATTTGGAATCTACAAAGTCTGAGTTGGATCTTTATTTGGAGGATAGATTAGTTTTGCAAAATGAGGAAATCGATCCTCCTTTCGATGTATCAAAATGGTGGAGGGCCAATAATAATAAGTATAGGATTTTATCCATTATGGCATCTAATGTTCTTGCAATTCCTATCATTTCAGTGTCTCTGAATCTGCCTTTAGTACTAGAGGTAGGATTATTGATACTTATCGATGTTCTTTGAATCTTGAAACGGTTCAATTCCTGACATGTGGTGCGGATTGGGTAAGAGCTCACCTAGGTATCAAGAAGAAAGAAAAAGTATGTGAATTTCTCAACTTGTCTTGGTGATTAGTCTGAGATGTTATTTGTCATTGTGCAGATTATTCCTCTAACTACGTTTGAAACTGATGTTATTGATATTTACTAGTTGTTTGGTAAGCTTACAATTTTGTGTTTCATATTAGTTTAATTTTGATTAGTTACATGACTGCATGTTTGACATTTATAATTTAGTTGAAACTAATTTTTTTTATTTGCTGCAGATTGAAGGAGCAGAGTGCAGAATCTACTATCTTTTAGAAATAATCTAGAATGATTTTTTGTTTTAAAGTGTCCATTTATTTGAAGTGGAATTCACTCTTTAAACACTTAACATACACATCTTAGTTGTGCAGATTTTTTCCACAAACAATGGTTTTGTTACGTTACTTATTTAGTTTGATTCTGCAATATATGCCTATTTGTGAACATTGAAAAATTAAAACGAGCTAAACTAGAGCTCAGCTCTTGAACTATAATTGAGCCTTATTAACGAGCCGAGCTCAAATAGTAATTCGAATTAAAAAATTAGCTAAACTCGAGCTCAGCTCGTGAATTATAATCGAGCCTTATAAACGAGTTGAGCTCGAGTTTTAATCGAACACAATATTTTTCATTCGAACCGAGCTCGAACATGAAAGCTATGTTCGAACTAAGCTTGAGTTTGAACTCGAGTTCGATTAAAATTAGCAAACCAAGTTCAAACATATAATGTTCTCATTCGTCTCGGTTTGATTACAGCCCTAACCTTGAGAAGCCCACATAACAAGGAATTTATACCATTTGCTTCAAGGTTATCAAAACTGGATCGAATCGTCCAGTTCAATCGGGTTTACCGGAATCCAACCAAAGGTTTGGTCGGTTTGATTAAATATTCCGATTTACTAGAAACCTGCATAAAACTGGTTTGCACCGGTCAAACCGGTAAATTTCATACCAGTCAATATCCGGTTTATACTTTTCTGCTGAAAATTAAAGTTTCCTTTTCATCCATGAATATAAAGGAGGATAATTTTTGTTTGGATCTAAATAGAGTTGTAGTGAAAATAATGGAGGAAGTTGAGGGAATGCTGATAATAAATTACTAATGAATACAAACCATAGAGGAAATGAAAGTACTTGATTGAAAAAAAATTGGAATTAGGAATATGAAAATCAGATAGAGTTCAAAAATATCAATGGGTAAATGATCTATTTCTTAAAAGAGGAAGAAACTATTGGTCTTCACACTTAGAGAGAGAAAGAAGAATTTATAGGAGAGGAAAAATATATAAAAATATGTTTTTAAGTGGGAAAAATAAAAAAGAAATGCAAGATATACAGTTGTAAAATCTTTTTTACCTTGATTTTCATTAATTTACAGTACAAGATGACAATCCATGAAAGAGATTCTCATTTAATTTTAACATGGAAAAGAAAAGAAAATATATAATGATGATTAACTTACCAATAACAAATGTAATTGTAATTAACCTTAAAATATATAATTTGTCTATGTAAAATATAGAAAAAAAAGGTAAAATGACAAGCTTCATACATTTCTGGAAGTAAGTTGTTTAACAAAATAATAATAACACAAACAAAAATATGTATTTTACCAATTTTTAAGGAAGGTTATTTATAAGTAATTTATTGTTCAAGAAAATGTATTATCCGGTAGAATCACTAATAAAACACGGTTGTACCGAAATCACGTACCTATAACTTTACCGGTATAATATCAGGTATGGTAATGATAACATTGATCCGCTTCATCTAATACGACAAGGGAAAGATATAAAAAATCCAATCCACCTTTTATTCATTTATCAACATTTAATACGACACAATGACTAATATTAGAACTAATATTAGAAAAAGGAGTTCACGATATGCATCTTTTCCAATTCAATGCCAACTCATGCTGCAAAACATCAAATCTAATTAGTCTTCATCATAAATCTAAAGTCAAGCTTCTTAACCATGAAAGCTTAATAGAGAAATATGAAACTGCAAAATACGGCAATCGACGTCAATTTATTTCAATATTCTCAAATCCTTCAACGAATACCAGCTTAAAACTCAATAAACCAATAGATTTGTAAAACATACTAGCAGATCTAAAAAGGATAAATTTCCAAACAAATGATGTTTATATCAGCAAATTCAATAAAGATGAAGTAAAAAATCCATATATGTTAAAGAGATTAGTAATGTAATTGCTTCTAAATTAGGTATTAATAGTAAAAGGAAACTATTTCTTGATAGTTGATGCATTTATTTTAATTCTAGATGGATTAAATTGCAAAAACATACTCTAATACTTTGAATATTGAAATAGGTCTTGAACTAGAGTAAAATTCCAATGCAAATATGACACAAGTATGTGTTTGTTCTAGTTTTCCATTCAACATTCAAATCTAGCAACACTATATGGTTGACCCTAACTATTACCTATGAATTCTTTCTCATCCCATGTACTCTATCATCATGCCAATTGCATCAACAATAGACCAACTATTTTGTGGAACAATACACTTAAATGTTACATTAACCATGCAGAATATGTAGCACTTTTATTTGATCAATTTTATAATCAAATACAATTAATAAAATGCTTTATAATCACCTAGTTTTCGTCATCATTGTAATAATACTCAACCAAAGTATCATCTATTTCATTTTCTTCATCGACATCAATTGATTTATCTTCATAAAATGTAGTAAATATCAATTCTTTAAAATCTATAAGGTCTACGTCTTCTCTGTTAAATAAAGGTATTCCATCAATTACAACTTAAAATGCATTTATATTCTCATTCTCTTGATACACTCCATCTTCCACGAAAGGCAATTCATCAATGTCCATCTCGTTATCATCCATCTCTTCCACATTGAATATATGACTATGATGAAATGGTAACACTACTCGTCAGTCTTTTCCTAATTTAGGATCATTGACATAGAATACTTGACTTACTTTATCAACTAATACATAAAGATTATTTTCATACAATTTCCTTGTAATGTTAGCACTCGTGAAATTTCCTTCTTTTCTAATCCCGAATTTCCCTTTTCCAAGATCAAATCAATATTATTTGATAGCACGTCAATCTTTCACATAATCTAATGTAATTACATCATTTAGTACACCATAAAAAACAATTGTATCTTCACCATGATTCCCCTCTACAGTAATCCCATCACATCCTTTAATTAAATATTTTACTCCATTAACAATACAACCCGTGTATTTTCGTGCACAATTTTGATGAGAACATGTGAGTGAATAAAATGATTCAATTAATTTTGATGAAATACATTAAAAAAAGTCAAATAATATCATGTATACATATTGTAAGTGAGAGAAATAGCACTAACATTAGGTCATAGTTAGTGGTCTTACATACTCTTTGAACCATAGAGGAAATATATATATATATATATATATATA
>CATIWQ010434989.1:0-11773 GCA_949673415.1 Euphorbia schlechtendalii
TCAATTCCCGCAATTCCTGCATCTGCTTTGAATTGGTCTCGGCTCGTACAGAACCTCCGCTAGGATGCTATTCCTTGTGAATATCGAACAAACAAATGTTGAAGAACGAAAACTTTTATTGATAAGTGCTTTGCAATTACACTCATACAACAAACGCTCGAATATGTAGAGAAATCTAGTGATCGAAACAAGGGTTCGAATCACTTATACATTTTCTCGCTAACGCTTATGGACGTAGCGAAAACTAGACATTTTTACTCTCTATCTATACACACATTATGCACTATTTTTCCACCCCTTCATTTTGCACGAAATTGGTGATTTTGGAGCCCTATTTATAGAGTTTGAAGGGTTATGTCTATCCAAATGAAGAGTCACATCCATTGGTGAAAGATTGCACCTTTTCACTTTGATTGGTTGATGAAATTTGATGTTATCCACAATGAAGAGGCACCTTTTCATGATTGGTTGACTCCTGATAAATGTCTTTTCATTGGTAGTTGATGGCGGTTGATGGCGGTTAATCATACTTATCTGGCGGTTGGTAGTTAAGAAGATGATACCAGAAAACCGTCCATGTCATGACCGCGATATGTGATTCGCGATCGTGAACCTTTTGTTGGCAGACTTCTATTTCTGAAGTGAACAAGTCACGACCGCGAATGAATATCGCGACCGTGAATTGTGTTTTTCTTCAAAATACTTCTTGAAACTTCACCGATCTTCGACAGCTTCAATCCTAAGCCAAATCTTTATGTTCCATGCATCTTTTTGCAACTTTTCCACTCTTTTTCCATGGAATTCCACTTTTGATCATTTTACTCCCAAGATTTACCTAGTATCTGCATTTGCATCAAAACCAACTACATACCACATGAAATCTTTTATATGAAGTATAAAAATGATTCAAACTATAGTGTTTATTGTATAAATTTATCATGATAATAAGTGTAATTATACACTTATCATGCTTGCATAACAGTAATAGAGTCTAATTCGTTGACCTTTTCAACTGAACTAGAAGATGTAGATGTAGCAAGTGAATGAGTAGGAGTAGTGATACTTACTTGTGCTCTCTCTACTGGCCACATACTATTGTTACTTGCCATATCTTCCAAAAGATCAAAAGCTTCTTGACCAGGTTTTTTTATAAGAGATCCCGCAACCATAGCATCAATTGCTCCTCTTGTTGCATGGTTTATTCCGTTGTAGAAAGTTTGCAGAATCACGTTTTGAGGTAAACCATGATGAGGACAAACTCGCTGAAGTTCCTTATAACATTCCCAGGCTTCGTATATGGATTCACTATCTTTCTAGGTAAAGGAAGTGATTTCTTTAATGAGTCTTGCGGTTTTTGCTAAAGGAAAGTATTTAGTCAGAAAGGTTTGGGCTAATTGGTTCCAAGTAGTGATTGAATTTGGGGGTAATGAATTCAACCAAACTTTCACTTTATCACGGAGTGTAAATGGGGATAAGCGAAGTTTAACTACTTCATCATGAATATGGGCATTTTGAAAGTATCATAAACTTCTAAAAAGTTTGCAATGTGAGAATTCAAATTTTCATTGGATAAACCATAGTATTGCACATTGTTGCTAATCATTTGAAGTAATGCTGGTTTTATTTCAAATTGATTTGCTGCAATTGGCGGTCTAGCAATTCCTCGATTGTTACCATGGATGGTTGGAATGACATAATCCATGAGCCTTGGCTGAGGTGGATCCTCAATTGGTGGTGGGTCTACTTCAGCCATCCTTCTTCTTTGTCTCTTATTTTTTCATTTCCTTGTCCTACTAAATTGTTCTATTTTTGATTCGAAAGACGCCAAACTTTCTCCCAAACTACGCGTACTTGGCATGCACACGCTAGAAAGAAAACTCAATGAATAAGAAAGAAAAATTTGTTAATAAAAAAATATAAATAAAATTAAATAAAAAGAAATCTAAATAACATGTAAAATATAATTGCCCGTCTCTAGCAATTCGATCTCTAAAATGCACTTGCCTTCCTCGGCAACGGCACCAAAAACTTGTTCGCCACTTTTCTACTAATAAGTTTAATAACTTGTTCGCAAGATTTTAGCTAAAGGTTTATCAATGGTGTCAAAAACTTGTTTGCATTAAAGCATAAGTGTTGTCAATACCACTTATCAAATAGAAAAATGATGATAACTGCAAGTATACAGTTGCGATGTAGTTTTAAAAGATATCGATTCCACAGGGAAGGAATTAGTTCTAAAGATCAATAAGAGGAATGGAATAAGAGAAAATAAAATAGTTTGTTTATTTTGGAGGATTGGAATGATGGATGGATAGATAGATGTATAAAAGATTAGAGAAGGTAAAAACATATATAGATATTCCCGATGAACAAGTATAGCAAAGAAAATATGCAAAATCATCAAAGATATTACGTACACTAGATTAATTTAACAGACTCGGTTCTAAACACTCATATATTCAATTATTCACCGTAGAGCAACACGTGAAATGACTTTTCTAAATCTAGTGCAAACGAATTAAGACAATTATATAAACCTGGATGACACTATTACTATGCTTAGTACGGGTTGCTCTCACATAGCCACATTTAGCAAGTTACTATTCCAAAAATTTTGGCTCACTAAACATCATTATAATCACAAATCCAGTGATCATACACAATCTCATTAAGTCCGAAACAACTCTTAAAGTTAACTCAAAAGCATATAACTTGATTAATATAAAAGACTCAACACAAAACACACATTATGACACATATACATATCATAAACTTCGAAATTGAAAGTATAAGTAGAAAACTAAGTAAAGTTGTAAGGTTTGCAAGTGAAAGCTAAAGTTGATTAAATCATATCCACTCTTTAATTGGAGTCATCAATTCCCGCAATGCCTACGTCTACTTTGAATCTGGTCTCGACTCGTACAGAACCTCCACTAGGATGCTATTCTTTGTGACTATTGAATAAATGAATATTGAAGAACGAAAACTTTTATTGATAAGTGATTTGCAATTACACTTATACAACAATCGCTCGAATATGTAGATAAATCTAGTGATCGAAATAGGATTCGAATCACTTATAAATTTTCTCGCTAACACTTATGAATGTAGAGAAATCTAGATAATTTTACTCTCTATCTATATACACACTATATCTCTCACCACACACAATCCATGCCTCAATGCCACGAAATTGGTGAGTTTGGAGCCTTATTTATAGAGTACGAAGGGTTACGTCTATCCAAACGAAGAGTTGTGTCCATTGGCTAAGAATTACACTGCTTCATTGTTATTGGTTGAAAAGCTTTATCCTTATCCATAATAGAAAGGCACCTTTTTATGATTGGTTGACTTCCAAAAGGTGTCTTTTCGTTTGGTAGTTGATGGCGGTTGATCATTCTTATCTGGTGGTTGATAGTTGAGAAGAGTTGACAAAAAAATAGTCAATGTCACGACCGTGAAGTACATGTCATGACCATGAATATTTGGTTGGCACTTTCTATTTTGAAGTATACAAGCCACGATCATGAATAGATGTCTCGACTGTGAATTGTGTTTTTCTTCAAAATTCTTCTTGTAACTTTACCGATCTTCGACAGTGGGAGCGGACGATGTCGGACCCGCGCGGTCGCCGCGAGGCGCCAGCCCCGTGATATGGGGCGTGGGGTTTTCGAAATCGGATTTATGCGTTTAAGAGATCGCATTTGAAAAATGTGGTGTGCTTGAAAATAAATGGTTCCAAGTACAAAAGACTCGAGATCAGAATCTCTAGTCTGTGTTACAGAGTCGCCACCCGGATCAGCTCTTCCGGGAAATTTCGGTACAGCCTAGATCCGTGTGCCTAAACCGCACCACAAAATAGAGATTCGGATCCGGGATGAGTTATCTATTTCGTCGTCAGTTGAGTTAAATTACACTATGAAGGAGAAACCACATTCATAATATTTGAACTTAAACTAAATATTTTCAGTTTATATATCACGCATGCATAAAAGGGTAAGTAAATTGCGGAAAGTATTAAGTGCGAGAAAGTAAATTAATAAATTACAAGACTCGAGGGTTTCATCCGCCCACTTATTCTAAGAATTTCAATTTCTTTACAAACATTTGCAATACCTGAAGGAAATTAAATCCTAAGGCATACATCTAACCTGCATCCACAAATGTCAGCACAGGTAATAACACGTATGTTCGATTTTGATCTTAGCGAGGCCCGTGTGGCCTAATTAAAACATCGAGGATTTAAATTTGTTATTTGAGATAAAAATGATTCATTTTTATACAAGTATATTGGTCGATTTTATTAATGAAAATGACCGCATGGCAAAATGGTGAGGACGGTTATCCGGGAACACATATTGTTCCCTTCGTGGGGGTGACCTAAAATGATGTGTAAAAACGTAAATCTAGGCCGAGCATGCATACATATAAATAAATCACACATAAATACAAATAATTACAATTTAATGATTTTTTAATTTAAAATTGTCTCTGTGGATCATCCCGAGGTTGAAATGCTCGAAACGGAGCAAAACGAAGCGAATCTTCTTTCTGCGGAAGCCAATATCGTCGACGATATTAGGTGATATCGTCGACGATATTGGGCAATATCGTCGATGATATCACCAATATCGTCGACGATATCACGTTTCCAGACCTGCAAAGACATGCAAAAACGCATCAGAAACGGTACAAAAACTAATACAACTTCAAATGAACATAACTTTTGCTATACTTTACGGATTTCGATGATCTTTATCATTCCGGAAAGCTCAGGATGTGTAGAATATATTTTTGTAAAGAAAATACTAAAATAAATTCTAAATCATACTGAAAATCGTGAAAAAATAGAATGGTGCACAGAAAATGATAATTACCGAAAACAACGTAAAACTTCAAAATAACAAGAATATAAACGTAAGCACGACTCTAGGAACTCAGAGGCTTACCCAGTAGCTGTGAATCTACTTTGCTTGGTCCATGAAAATACCCGGAAAAGTCCTCCTTGTTTCTTTGTTTCGGTTTTGCCGGTTTCCGGCGAAAATGGAGAGTTAGTAGTCTCCGGTTGTGGGAAGGCTGATACTTCCGGGAATTTGAAATAAGAAAAGGGAAGAACAAGTGTTATTTCCTCCCTTGAATTTTTGAAGATTAAAAATTAAACTAAAACCAATCCTTTTGAAATTTTAGTTGGAAAATCTTTATTTGAAAATGTGTTTGTGTTTTTTTTTGAAACAAAGGCTGAGTTTCTTCTTCTGAAACTCAGTTCTTGCTTCCAGGAGAGATCTCTCCCGTTCTCCTCCCCTCTTTCCTTTCTTTCCTTTCTTTTTTAGAGATCCCTTCAATCCAAATTTTTCTCCTCCATTGCCCCACCAATTTTGTCATTTTTCACTTATTTCCCCCACTATGTTAGTGGGTAACAAAAAGACAAGCCGTTTGGCTCAAAAAGTCAGAGATAAGGGTGTAAAATAAGTGTTTTTCGGTGCCAACTTTTTTGGTCTGCCGCCGGGTCGATATCGTCGACGACATTGGTCAATATCGTCAACGACATTGATCAATATCGTCGACGATATTACCCAATATCGTCGACGATATTGGCTAATATCTTTGACGATATTGTATAATATCCTTGACGATATTGGCTTAAGGAATGACCTTTCTTCTTTATTTGGGCTTTTTAAAGGAAGGTGGACCCAAAGAAACAAGGTAGATGATTTCCGGATGATTTCGGTTCCCTGCAAAATGTGAAAAGCTGACAAGGGAAAGATTACAGCTTCATCATCGAACTCGCGAGTCGGGAGTCAAAATCCCGTGCTCATAGGCTGCCCCTCGTGGGAACACTGCTAATTATGAGATTAGTATGGTCCCACGATTGAAGAGCAGCGGGGTTTAGAAATAATACCTTCCCAGTCGCGGTTGGCCCTCTTCGGAGATGATGCTTGGAAGCTTCCCTCTAGGTGCGGCGTCTTTCGAGGATTGATCTCCTAATGCCCCTCATGAATTGCCCGTGTGGTAATGATTGCCCCCGATGGTTGACCTTCGGTTGATTGATGCCGTTAGAACCTTTGGGGAGATAACGTTGACCGTGTGCCCCCGTTCCCTTGTCTGAGAACCCATGTGTGCAGGCTGTAGTAGGCCTACTGACGACGTGGATTGAGGAAGTCCGCTGACCGTGAAAAATTTTAGACGAGATGTGTGAACCGTAGATGGTTCGGATGACTGTAATAAGTCTGGATTTTTTAACCGTAGAAGGTTCGGATGACTGTAGAAAGTCTAAAAAATGAGGACCGTAATAGGTCTGATGACTGCAATAAATCGGGGAATGAGGACCGTAGTAGGTCTGGTGACTGTGATAAGTCGAAATGAGGACCGTAGTAGGTCTGGTGACTGTGATAAGTCAAAATGAGAACCGTAGTAGATCTGGTGACTGTGATAAGTCGAAATGAAGACCGTGATAGGTCCGGTGACTGTGGTAAGTCGAGGAAAAGAGGTGGACTGCAGAAAGTCCAGATTTTTAACCATAGAAGGTTCGGAGTGACTGTAGAAAGTCGGAATTTTGAACCGTAGTAGGTTCGGATGATTGTAGAAAGTCTAAAAAAAGAAATTGGACTGTAGAAAGCCTAATGACTGTAAAAAGTCGGAAAAGAGAATGAGGACTATAGAAAGTCCGGTGACTGTAATAAATAGGAAAAAGAATGAGGACTGTAGAAAGTCCAGTGACTGTAATAAGTCGGAAAAAAGAATGACGGACTGTAGAAAATCTAGTGACTGTAATAAGTTGGAAAAAGAATGACGGACTGTAAAAAGTCTAGTGACTGTAATAAGTTAGAAAAAGAATGACGGACTGTAGAAAGTCCAGCGTGGATATGGACTGTAGAAAGTTCGGTGTGGATGTGGACTGTAGAAAGTCCGGTGTGGATGCCCCTTGTGAGTTGACCGTGGGTAGACTGTGACCTTCGGAACTGATGGGGAAAGGATGAAAGCCGTGTGCTCCATACCTTTGATGATATGTTGACTGCTGTGAGTTTTTTGTCAAAATCCGCTGTGGAATGGTAGACCGGTGCGGTTTGAAATGGATGTCCCTTGTGAGTTGAAGGGGGTACCTGCAAGAATGAGGAATTTTATTAGTAGATGCTTGTGACATATGTTTTAATTTCTTGATTGAGATTGCTGGAAGCAAAAATTTTTGCCCCTTCAATCAAGAATTAAAACATGATGAATGAATGAGTTAAAATAGAAATTCGGGGAAGTCCCGATGACTGCTCCGTTATTTTGGAGGCTTTCGTGATGTTACAATGTTGTTGAAGGAGGCCTAGGTAGGCTTGAATTGACTTTAGGCTTGAATGGGCCATCGTCTTGTTTGTAGGTTCCTCATGTGGAGGTGGAGTGTTCCTTTCATTGGGATAGCACTGCCTTGGTTCAGCATCGCCTTTACCTGTAAGTGACATGATGCGTATGCATGTATGAATGATTTTATGCATGAGCAATATTCATCGTATGATGCATGCTTATCTGTTGCCAACGTCATGGGCTTCGTTGATTGAAGAGCCTTCTCTTGGGTTGGTGCTTGGTTGCCCCTAGGGTTTGTCCCGTTGAGGATTCCATGACTGACTCCCTCAGAGTGACGACCATGGGTTCGTTGAATCGGATTCGAGTTCAAAGCTTGGATCTGATTTGTGGACAGTTCGAATGAGTCGTTGGTCTCGGAATGTGTTGGCGGTGGTCGTTCGAAAGCCATTTGCTTGAAGTGTTGAAGACATGATGCCGTGCACGTACTGTTCCGAGGGAGATGATGAATATGATGTTGGTTCTAATTTCTGCATAGATCGCCCTTGCGGGTTTTCAACCTATCGAACCTTGTCTTAATTTTTGCCTGGACCGCCCTTTCAGGTTTTCAATCCAGCAGACTCATTATTATTTTTTTTTATTTTTTTATTTTATTATTATTATTATTATTTGAATGTTTACTTGCGATATTCTATCATTGGCATGCAAGCAATCAAAATAAACATATGCATAAAGATTTAGCAAAAATGACAATTCATTGATGAACTTTAACAAGGGTATAAATGTTTCAGATGATTTGACTCCTGCCATTAATTAGCCCATTCGGGTTTTCTAACCAATGTAGTTCTCTTGTTGTCCTATGTTTTGCCTGAGCCGCCCTTTTTGGGTGTTCAACTCAGCAGACTATTCTTTTTGCATTTTGGAAAGGAAGCCCTAATTTTTTTCAACTAACCGAGACTTAATCGACAGGCTGAATACAAATTTATTTTCTATTTGTACTGCTTTTCATTGATTTATTTCTTTCACCTATGCGTGATAGCAATTGTGTAAGATTTGATTGATCTGATTGATTGGCCGCGGTCCATGACTATGACTTCGGTTGTTGACTTGTTCAGCATTTTTGACCGATTGGTTGGTGCTCACGCTGCTTTGTTGGCTTGAGGTGTATGTGATGATGAGTCTTGATCATCGGCTTTTCCTTCGATGGTGCGATGATTGCCCCACAAATGATAGTGAGCTATGTGGAGGAGTTGTTGACGTGTTCAACAGTTTGGCTACTTTATGAATGGTTTGAGTGAAGTTGTTGACGTGTTCAACGATTTAACTCCTTCGTGAAAGGTTTGTTGACGTGTTCAACAATTTAACTCCTTCGTGAATGATGATGTTGCACCATTGTTTGGCCTAGCCCTATTTGATCGATCTTTTTGATCTTTGTGTAAATACTTCGTATTGATCATTCGTCTTTGTATGATGAAGCGATTGCTATCACGCGTTGTCTAAGTACATGTGTTTATCTCTCATTTTCTCACAAGAGTCAAATCATTTGAATTTAGTGTGGGTAATCCATTCATACCCAAATTAATGTCATGCAATGATGTATCACATGTGCTCAAGACGATATGCATATGCTTATGAGAATGCGTGGTGTCATTGATAGAATATCAAGCAAGCAAACAAAGTTTAATTAACAAACACAAAAGCCTCGTAGGCCAAGTAGCTGATAGCTAATTTATTACATAACGAGTATCTCTAATGACCCTCAGATGTACCCATGGAATCAAAGTGCTCCATCTTTTCTGCTCTCTCGAACACCTCTTGATAGCTGGAGAAGTTGTTAGATCCAAACTTGTTTCTGTATTGTTGTAGTGCGCCATCCAGAAGCTTGGTTATCATCTCCGGTAGACTTAAGCGAGTCTTAAGTCTGACTTGGGTGGCCATCCATCGTGTGAAGTATGACTTGAATTCCTCACCCTGCCTTTGCCTTATGGCCTCCAGATGTTGCATAGTGGTTTCCATTAGAGAGTTAAAGCCATAATGCCCCAGCATGGCTTGAGCGAGGCTGTTCCAATCTGTAGCTACTTCCAGTGGGAGGTGGCTGTACCATTCGTTGACCGGGTAGCCTAAGGTGACAACGAAGAGTTTGGCCATCATTCGATTGCTGACTCCCAATGCTCTCATCACCGTTTGATAGTGCGTCAAGTGAGCACGTGGGTCTCTAGATCCCTCGTATTTCTCGAACTGCGGCATTGCGAAATTTAGGGGCAAGGTGTCTTCGTCCCCAATTGATTTCGGTGAGTACGAGTCCGCGAGGTGAACACTACGGTAGCCAAGAATTGTTGCCATAATTCTATCATGCCTGGTTGTTGAAGGACGGCGTTCATTGTGTTTGGATAGAGGCCATATTGCCCCTAGGTGTATGCTGCAAAGTGGGGCATTTGAGGGGCTTGGAACCGTGTGGTCATTGAGGTACTCCAATTGGGAGTAGGTTGTGGAGCTATTCCTTGATAGAAAGGTCCTGGTGTGAATGCCGACTGGATAGGTTATCTTTGGAAGGATTGTTGCTGGAAAGGATTGACAGAGTTGAATCCCAGCCAACCCATCTGATCTTGGTTCTGGCGTGGTCCTGCCCCAAATTGGTGAAAGCTAGTGGAGGGTGCCATATGTGAGGTGGAAAGTCTCCTAGCTATAGGATGAGTAGCAGGACCTTGGAGGTTACTGATGGGCCTCTGGTTTGATACCCTTTACTCTGGCTGTCTAGCACGAGAATGGAACTTGACAGCTTGAATGAACTGGTCACTGTAGAGAAATGTGTTGAGGGCATCGGTTGTTTCTTGACTGATCGTAAATTGGGGGGTGGTAGGCCCTCCTTGGTCTGGTTGATTAGTTCTCCCTGACACGTTTTGTTGATCTGCCATTCCGCCAATTTTCCCAAAGCTGTTTGCCATTCTCCGTCCTGGGCTGAATCTTGAATCTGAATCTGAATCTGAACCCAAGTCTTCACTTGAGTCAATGTACGGAACCCCCTC
This sequence comes from Euphorbia schlechtendalii, assembly GCA_949673415.1. NCBI lineage: Eukaryota > Viridiplantae > Streptophyta > Magnoliopsida > Malpighiales > Euphorbiaceae > Euphorbia > Euphorbia schlechtendalii. The sequence goes on from CATIWQ010434989.1 coordinate 10,311, forward strand.
CAGATTGGCCACAATTGGAGAAGTACGGACTAGGCGATGAGCAGGCCTTTTCCCAGCTAAGACACACAAGTGGAGAGTCAGATGTGCATGTGAGATTCATGACATGACTCGTGATGCGATGATATGTTTAATGTTATGGCTGCATTCACAAAGGTTAGCGTGCCATGATGCGATAAAATTCATATTTGTCGATCCATTTGAAACAAACATGTTAGTCATTAGTAACTCAAATAACAATAAGACCTGACCCGTGTGGTGAGGGCTTGAGGTTAAGATGACATATGTGTGATGTCGAAGAGGTGTGACTCGTGTTTGCCAATCCTTTTGAAACAAAACAAATCGAAAAAGTGATAAATGGTCGTGTATCATCCAAGTGATGATACACTTTGGAATTTTGAGAATTGAAATTTTGGGTAAGATAGTGCATCATACCCTTTGAGGTACTGAATAATCAAATGCCATTTTGGCAAGGAAGTGGTAAGTTTGCCAATCTATTTGGAACAAAGCAGACCGAAAGAAAAGATAAGGGATTGCGTATCATCCAAGTGATAACACGCTTTTGATTTTTTTTTTTTGTGTTTGTCAATCTATTTGGAACAAACAAGTTAAAAGAAATGACAAAGGGTCGTGTATCATCCATGTGACAACACACTTTGGAATTTTGAGAATTCAAGTTTTTGGGTAAGACAGTGTGTCGTACCCTTTGATGTATTAGGTAATCAAATGCCGTTTTGGCAAGGAAGTGGTAAGTTTGCCAATCTATTTGAAACAAAGCAGATCGAAAGAAAAGGTAAGGGAATGCGTATTATCCAAGTGATAACGCACTTTTGATTTTTGAGGATTATGGATTGATTTTGATGAGTTCGAGTTCGGGTAAAAACCGTGCGTTATACCCTTTGTTTTGGAATTCCATGGATATGGGTAGGTATTTGCCCCATTTGGGCTTTTGGCATGTGTGACGACCTCGGAAGGGCTGTGAATTGGATGTCAAGTAGACATTTCAAAGATGATGTGTAGGATGACACAATCAACTGTGGCTAAGTGTGTGTGATATTGATTTGGTATAGTGATGTGTACACTTAATACCATGAGTGTGTGCGTTCGAGTGTATGCACAAAAATTCGTGGTCAGTATGATATTTATTGTGAAATGGTGATGCGATAAACATGTAGCACATAGCACACAATGTATCGCTTCCAACCTTATATCTCCCGCGTATAAAGGGTAGGATCCTAGATTTAGGTTTGGATCATCTTAATACCGTGAAGTATTAAGGAGCGAACCTGCACAAAAAGATGCTTTTGTTTTGGTAAACCTAGGGGAAGTGTCTACGGTTTCCTTATATGAGCTTGGTCAGGGTTGTTGATGTAGAAGGTTCTTGTTGCACTAAGATACACTTCTCCCCCTTTTTCAAGAGAGTCCATGCGGTATGGCAACAAGTGATCCACTCGCTAGGTTCCTTC
>CATIWQ010434994.1:0-12923 GCA_949673415.1 Euphorbia schlechtendalii
ATTCATGTGTTAAATTTTACTCCATCTAATAAAAATTAATTCATTGTTGCTTTTTATCGAATAAAGATTCGTCATCAAGTGATCACTAGATTAGAATTAATACAGAACAACCTTTAATCACCCAAACCAAAATACTATTAATGAAAGAGAAAAAATACTACAAAACAAGCCAACAAAATAAGTAAATAGAAAAATTCACGTGTACTCTATTCTTTCCAACTTAATTTTAATTTGGCCTAACATATACTTTGCCCCCTCAACTTGGCAACCTTTTACATTTATCGTCCTTAACTTAGGTTTGTCTCTACTAACATCCCAAACTTGACAATTATGCACCCAACAACCCCCCTCTCTATGACTTAGCTAGAGTGTGTATGTCACAGTGCTGACGTGGAAGACATGCAAAAAAAGTTCATCCACCTCAGATAATAAATGATGAAAAAAATAAAAAAAAGCAAACTTACAAAATTGAAATAACCATTCGTTTTCTTTCCCCTAGCTTTTTCCCCCTCTTGAACTTGGCATTCCAAAAATCCTTGTCTAAAAAATATTCATTTCCTTTAACACCCATCAATTACTTTGATTAAAACTAATAAACGGCCAACATTCCAGTGGCGAAATCGTCAGTGACTTCATATTACTGCAATCGTTAATTATTGTTCAAAAATCAAAACCATAGGTTGCTGGAATTCTGGAAATCAAAACCATATTATTGTTAAGAATTCTGGACTTCATATTACTGCAATCGTTAATTATTGTTCAAAAATCAAAACCATAGGTTGCTGGAATTCTGGAAATCGGAGGTCCAAACTACAAAGTTAGAGCTTACTCTTCTATAAAAAAGTAGGTAACTTTCTTCAAAAGTGTTATTTATTGAAAATTCTTCTAATTAGAACAACATGCAAATTTATATTGCTGAAATTTCTTATCATTCAGTTGTCTATTTAAATTTCCATTGATGCTGCTAAATTTTATACACCATAATGCTTAGTTATCTAGAATATTGAAGTTCAAATTTATTGATTTTTATTTTTTTAGGGTTATGAATAAAATTAGGCCTTTGATTAATTACTACTTACTCTTATTGTGTTCATTATTGTGAATTCAAAATTTATGTCATGTAAATTCCGAGATGTGTTAGTTTCATACTTTCCATGTAAATTCTGAGTTATTTAAGTTGTAATGATACTGTATTATAGAATTAGAAATGATTAATGAATAGTTGATGGTTGGTGTAATAGGGAAAATAACTAAGATGGAAATCTCATTTTACCTGCATCATGGAGGATAGGTAGTTATTGAAGATGGCCAGTTTGTTTATAAGGGAGGAAGGCTTGAGGATGAGATTTGGTTTGATGAAGATAAAATCATTAGGCTTGAGGATGAGATTTGGTTTGATGAAGACTAAATCATTAGGCTTGAAGTTTTATGGGCCATATGGGCTTTAGGCTATGAAAAGTGTGGGCCATTGTATTATAGAAACAAAGAAGATGAAGTATTCATTGAATTGGCTAATAATAAGGATGTAGGAAAATATGCTTCAACATTGACTGAAGAAAAATCAACTGTTTATGTGGATGCTTCATATGATGACTTGGCACTTTGGAAGAGGTGGGGTGAGGATGACTTAGATGCCCACATGGCTAGGGCAACAATTCATAAGGTTTTGAAAATGAGTAGAAAAAGAGTACCTAAGTAGGAGGTGGATACAGCACCATTAAAACAAAAACTGTTGAGAGTGACAGTGAAAGTGATTCAAATTCAAATGAGAGTGATTCTACAAATTCAAATGATGATAGTGAAGAGGATCCTAAATTTGAAGCTAAAAGATAAATAGAAGATGATGGAAGTAAAGATGATCCTGAGTTTGTAGATGTGATAAGGGGGGAAATCAAGAAAGAGTTGAAAATCAAAGAAGAAAGAAACAAGTAGAGTAGGCAACATCTGCAAAGTTTGGGCCAGTTGGAGTAGATCAAGGGTGTGAGAGTGGTTTCTTATCTGAAAATCCTTACTTTAGGTTGTTGGTTGGAGATGAAGAGTACATTGACAACTTTGATGTAGATAGTTTTGAATCAGAAGAAGAGGATGAGATTGGAGATGAAAGTCATACTGAAACAGGAAGGAAAAAAAGAAGTAGTGTTCACGCTGATCCGAAATGGGAATATGTGAATTGGGAATGATTTTTAAGAGTGTCTATTAATTCAGAGAAGCAATAGCTACATATGTTAAGAAGAGAGGAGTGCAGATATACTACAAGCAGAATGAGAATCACAGGGTTAGAGTTAAGTGTTCATATATTGATGATGAAGGTAACAAATACCCTTGGTTATCGTTTGCAAGTTTAGACAAGAAGAGTGGGAATTTCATAGTGAAGAATTAAAATCCAAAGCATGTCTGTGAAAGACAAAACAAGATATCTCTGTGCAATGCAAGCAGTTGTAGGTCTTGGAGGTTAAAGGGGATTCCATGTGCCCATGCTATTACTACAATGCACTCAAAGGGATTAAATCCAGTGCAGTTTGTTGATGAGTGGTATCACAAGGACACCTTCAGGGTAACTTACAGTGCCCATATCAGATCAATGGTCAACGTAACCATGATCCATGTGAGTTCCAATCCTCCGTGGAACCTCCTCCAATCAAACCAATGCTTGAAAGACCGAGAATAAACAGGAGGAAGCCAATGGATAAGCTCCAAAAGCATGGAAAAGCTTTCAAAAATGGTGTTAAAATGACATGTTCCTACTGCAAAGGGAAGAATCATAACAAAAAGGGTTGTGCAAAAAGGAAAGAAGATGTATTTGCTCAGGTATTACTTTCCAACCTTTAGGCATTTTATAAATTTTGACAATTTTAGTTTTTTTTAATTTGTAAAAAGGGTTGTTTGATTATCATTGTAATCTAAATGTAGAATACTAGTGCAATTAATGTTGCACCAACTCAAATAGTAGCACCAAGCTCATCTGCAACAAGGAAGAGAAATGCAAGGGGCAATGGTGCAAAAAATTCCATCCACTAATGTAGCACTAAGTTATCTACCCCAAGGAAGAGAAATGCATAACCACCTACTACATCACAGGTATGCCGTGTATTGAACCTTGGTTGTTGTAATTTATGCCATCTACTGATGTATTGAACCATGTTTATTCCATCTACTGATGTTGCTGTAATTTGTTGCCCTGCTCTGGTTGACCCTGTATTGACCATGCTTTGGTTTTGTTTTTTTAGCCTTCAAAGAAAAGAAATCAAACTACTAACAAAGCTAAGGCTAACCTATTCATTTCTGAGAAGACTGGGTGGACATGTTTGTAGGTATGCTACTTCACTTGTTTATTTGTAGTGGGAAATGATGAGTGAAATGTGACAGTTAAATCCATGTTATTGTAAATTATTTGCAGAGTGGGAGACCAAAGCAGAATATTGTGATTTCAACAGGTTTTGGCAATTTACAGGGTTCTGCAGTTATCATTGAAGACCTTGATTTCATTCCAAGGAGAAGTAAATGGAAGGGAAAGGAAGTACTAACATAGGGAGATTTGGTGCATAAGAGTTCAAAACATCATGTAGTGTTAAGAAGCAGAGTAGTCCTTCTTAGAGAGATCAATCTTAGCCACTTCCAGCAACTAAACAACAGAAGATGAGAACTGCTGCTAATAAAGCTAAAGTAGAGAAAATTTTAGCTGCAAAAAAGCAAGGAGTAATTATTCAACCAACTACAGTAAATACTAGGAGTAAAGCTTCTGTTGCCAAATCTGCCACTCAACCAACTGCTTGGAAATATTAAATGTTTATTAAATATTTATGAACTTGTTTATTTTGGATATTGAAGTGTGTGTATTGAAGAGTTCATTTTGGATATTTCGGATATTAGTTTTGGTTTGGAATCCTTACCACAAACTGTTTAGGTGCTAGTTTTTGGTTATGCTCTTAAGGTTGCTTATGGCTTGTACCAGGATGTTGAATGCCATTTGGCTCTTAATTATGATATTTATGCAATTTCCTTTCTGCTTTCTTTATACTTAATTAAATTTGTTAAAAAAACATTACAATTGTCATAACATTTCTCTTCATTACTTAGCAAAACAATAATTACATTAGAATTACCAAAACAATTACAATTGACAAATATTTAATTTGCAACTTCAACTACATCTAAACAGTGCACTAATACAACTTGACCAAAACTCCAAAATTTTACTCAACAACTAGCATTACTTAACTTCTAGACTACATTTTAGTGATCACATAATAACAAATAAATCCAGCAATGAAGAATAACATCTTTTTCCATCCACCACCTTCTTCAATCTCTTCTCCTTCAATTATCTTCTGCAAAAAATTTTAAAAACATTTTCTTTTGTTTCTACTCACTTCCGAATCCTTCCATGAAAAGAATCCACATTGTTGTTGATGGTTCTATTTTTTCAGCAAAAGGGAAATTATGAACCAGATGAACAACAGTAATTTCAGCAAAAGGGAAATTATTTAAGCAAAAGCATGTGATTTCAGTGAAAGGGAAAAACTTACCCCATATTTTCTACAACTAAAAACCTTCGACCAGGGCTAGCAACACTCCACGAAGCCTTCACAATTGCAATTTCTCCATAGTAGCATGTAGAAATCTCTATTTTGCTCAAACCTAAACCCAATTCCATAGCAGGAAACGATGAACAGCAGATAAATTAGTTTCGCAACTAACATAATTCGTTTGGGAGAGTAGAAAGTGAAATACTAATTTTAGAATTTGAGAGATTTCGAAGAGTAGAAGGAAAGAGAAGATTAGGGATTTTGAGATTTGGAATTATTGAGTCACTGGTTTTTTTTTCTTCCCTTTGAAGGAGAAGAAAACAAAAAATATATTTTTTTATTCAGTCAAAAGCAACTATGCACCTACACGATCGCGTCACATACACACGCTGACTAAGTCAAAGAGAGGGGGGCTGTTGGGTGCAAAATTGCCAAGTTTGGGATGTTAGCAGAGACAAACGTAAGTTAAGGGCTATAAAAGTAAAAGGTTGCCAAGTTGAGGGGGTAAAGTATGTATTAGGCCTTTTATTTCAACCAAATGTTTTTTGAAGAATTAGATTTTGACTACACTTTGAGAGGTATACCAATTGAGAATAGTTTCAGCATTGTTTAGATTTTAAGTAGAAAATGATGTAGTCATGAATATAATCCCATCAATGTATGATTTACCCATTTTTGTTGATGAAACAAAAATAAATGTATGGCTCGTTTGGTTGGCGGAATGATTATTCCGTGGATAGGAGAAAAATAAATGAAAAAAAGATGGATTGTTTATCTAGAGCTTGTCGTCGTGATGGAATAGTTATTTTTAACTATCATGCAACTCATAGAATAGTTATTCTTCTTCTCGAGAAGGGAATAGTCATTTGATGAGTTGTATGATAACTAGGAATAGCTATTTTATCCCGACGATGACCTCTAAGCAAACACTGTAGATTTTTTCATTCATTTTCTCCAATTCCACGGAATAACTATTTCACCAACCAAACGGGTCCGTATTGTTCTCTTTCTTTTTAAATTTTTACAACTATATGACCTAATACATAAGTAGAGCGGCATCCACGAGCGAGGCACGTGACAAGGCAGTCGAGCCTTCCCGCCATTATTTCCCGCCAAAACCCTGGTACTCTACAAAGCTCTTCTTCCGTCGTCTCCTTCCTCATCTTGCTTCACGAAAACCATTAGTAGAGCGATTAAGGGTAAACACACAGAGTTATCTTTCTCCAAAAATGTCAGGGTGGGACGAAGGCGCCGTTTACTACAGTGACCAGGCTCAATTCCCGGAATCCGCTTCCGAATCGGCCGCCGCCGCCAGCCGCCACACTATCCTCCAGAAATTCAAGGAATTCATCCGAAATTTCGAGTCCAAGAAAAATGAATTCCCCTATCGTGAAAGTCTTGTCCATAACCCTAGGTCTCTCCTTGTTCATTTTGACGACATCCTCGCCTTCGACGCCGAACTACTTTTTCTTCTCCGCTCCTCGCCGGCAGATTACCTCTCCTTGGTACGAATATTTAGATCTGCAAATTTATTACATTTTTAACTTTGTGCGATCTAATTTTGTTTTCATTTCTATGCATAGTTTGAAACGGCAGCGGCAGAAGTTCTGCAGAGTTTGCGGTTGAAAGAGCAGGCAGAGAGTGGAGAAATGAAGGAGCCGGAAATTCGGGAAGTGCAGATCTTGTTGAGCTCCAAGGAAGATGCTGTTTCCATGCGATTGCTTGGGGTTAGTATTTCTATTGTGATTGGTTTTGATGCTGTGGTCAATTTTGTTAGTTCTATATTTAAATACATTTATTTTCTATTTCTAGGCTCAGTATATCTCAAAGCTAGTTAAAATAGCTGGAATTACCATTGCTGCATCAAGAGTCAAGGCCAAGGCAACTTATGTGAGTCTAGTGTGTAGGAATTGTCAAAGTACCAAACAAGTTCCCTGTCGTCCAGGTCTTGGAGGTGCAATGGTGCCTCGCTCGTGTGATCATATTGCTCAGGTTCGTCTATACCCTTATCTGCAAGGTTGTGCTTTTTTATTTTCAGTGGCCCCTAATTTGAGAACAATATTTTTTACGTTTTGATTTAGCCTGGTGAACCAGAATGCCCTCTTGATCCTTGGTTAGTGGTTCCTGATAAGAGCAAGTACGTTGACCAGCAAACCCTGAAACTACAGGAGAACCCTGAGGTAGTGGCCTTCATAATATAACAAATTTGGTACTGCTATGTTGTTAATAAGTTGTGAGCACCATATTTCTTTCGGTTTGTGAAGGATGTACCAACTGGAGAGCTTCCTAGAAATATGCTTCTTTCAGTGGATCGCCATCTTGTCCAAAGGATTGTACCTGGTACAAGATTGACCATCATCGGAATCTATAGCATCTTTCAAGCAGCTAATTCGTCTAACTCGTATGAGTTTTTCTACCTTGGCTTGATTATTTTTACATGTGAATTAATGCATTTCTTTTGTCTCATCATTTTGAGATATTTCTGATGTGTTGCTTCTGAACAGGCATAGAGGAGCTGTAGCTGTTAGACAACCTTATATTAGAGTTGTCGGAATAGAGGAAGTGAATGAGGCCAGTTCTCAGGGTCATGCTTCTTTCACACAGGAAGAGGTAATGTTATGGGAATATACTACAAGTGATCATTGTATTATTTTGTTTAACTTTTGATATGACAATGCCTCGCTTTGTGCTCTGTACCTTGCAGTAATCTGATCAATCTCTATTATTATAAGATGAATAACCAATATGGTTCTGTTTCTTACTGCAAGATGTTTCTTCATACATGAATGGATTTACGAAAATTTGCATATTTGTCAAATTTGATCAAATAATCTTTCATAGAACTAGGAGTTGTTATATCTTGAATTTTGTATTCTACTTCGGGTTTTCTCAAGCAAATTATTGTGTGCAGGTAGAGGATTTCAAAAGGTTTGCTTCACGAGACGATCTATATGAATCGATATGCTCCAAAATTGCTCCTTCTATCTTTGGAGAAGAAAATGTGAAGAAAGCGGTGGCTTGTCTTTTGTTTGGAGGGTCTAGAAAGGTATATATGGAAAGTTGATATTTCAAATAAATAGGAATTTATTAATGTCTTTAACCTTTTTTCTTCTTGAGAGCAGAATTTGCCTGATGGGGTGAAGCTAAGAGGTGATATAAATGTCTTGCTTTTGGGTGATCCGTCCACTGCAAAGTCACAGGTTAATTTTTATACCCTGGTTGTGATTCCTAGTTCTGAAACTATGCTTTACTATATTTCTCTATTGCTTGTTGAATTTAATTTAGTAGCTCATGCCATTTGATTCGCCTTGGAACACACTAGTATAATCTGAATGTTTGATCACCTTGCTTGTACAGATTCTGAAGTTTGTTGAGAAGACTGCTCCAATATCTGTTTATACCTCTGGAAAAGGTTCATCTGCAGCTGGTCTTACTGCTTCTGTGATAAGAGATGGAAGCACGGTAATTTATGATCCTTTTATAACGTGTAAGAATGTTTTTATTTGTCTTAGAGTCGAAAATTGAAAAATGGGTTATGATGATAAGATGATTATCAATCCCTCATGGCCTCGTTCATCTCTGACTTAGAACTGTGTCCTTTGTATTCAGCATGAGTTTTATCTTGAAGGAGGAGCTATGGTTTTGGCAGATGGTGGTGTTGTCTGTATTGATGAGTTTGACAAAATGAGACCAGAAGATAGGTAACCTACTTGACAAAGTTCATTACTGTTGTTACTTCAAACTGAATTAGAGAAAGTTATTCCTGCATTGGAACATTAAACTTAAAATCACCCAAAGTTCCTTCCAAATTTTGTGGAATGTTATGCAATTGTGTGTTTCAGGGTTGCTATCCATGAAGCGATGGAGCAGCAAACAATATCTATTGCAAAAGCTGGAATTACTACTGTTCTCAATTCGAGAACATCAGTGCTTGCAGCTGCAAACCCTCCATCAGGGCGCTATGATGATCTTAAGGTTAGTAGCTATTGTTATCGCCATTTTTTACACTGTTGTGATACTTGACAAGGGACTAATCATGTTGGTCTCTTTCCAGACTGCACAAGAAAACATTGATTTGCAGACAACAATTCTGTCTAGATTCGACTTAATCTTCATTGTGAAAGACAGAAGGGATTTTGGTCGGGACAAGGTATGTCATACTATAATGCTCACACACTGTAATTTCAGAGTTACACATGTTTTGTGTACATTATGTTGTAAATGCTTATATACAGGCTCATTCATTGACTGAAATTTCTTTGGCAGGTAATAGCTAGTCATATAATAAAGGTCCATGCATCTGCTGATGCTGCTTCCACTGATAATAAAGCTTCCAAAGAAGAGAACTGGCTGAAGAGGTTTGAAAATTCTGAAGCAACTCAGCTTGCACCCTCTTGAATTCTTATTTTGAAAGACAGTGTATAGATAATACTATGTTTGTGTTTGCCACAGATATATACAATATTGTCGAACTGAATGTCAACCTCGTCTGTCAGAATCAGCATCCAAAAGACTTCAAAATGAGTACGTCAGATTCAGACAGGTATTTTTCTTTTCCCTAAATTGACAATTGAGAATATTTCATCAAATATTTTTCCAACCTAAGTCAATCCATTGACTTCATTGCTTCATCAGTAGTTTTATGACAGCAAGGATTATTCTAATAAATTCATTTAACAAAGTCGGTGAAAGTGGGAGGAAACCCTGCATCCCCAAGTTCTTCTACATCCAAGATCATTTGCAGTTTTCTCCTGAAACAACAAATCTCAAGCACTTGTGTAGTTTTCAAGGCAACAAATATCTTTTTGACTTTTGTCATACATGCAGTGACAATTTGTTTTGTGCCTTCCAGTGATAAATCATGATTAGTTTTCTTGTATTTGTTTTTTTTTATGTTTCTTTCTCATCACACTAGATCTTCATTCTGTGACATTAATGATTTCATCCTAGCTGTCTCAGTTCCATTTTGCACGAAATTCATGGCTGAGTAAATCCGTCTACATCTGGTGGTTGGAAAAGCCACCAAATATTGGAAATTTTTGGAGTTTTGGAATCTCTTCAGAAAAATTTTTATGGCATAATCATGAGAAAGCCTAAACTTTAACAGTTAATTTAATTTGGCTTTCGTGATGGTTGTTTATTTAGGACATGAGGAAGCAAGCAAATGAAACTGGTGAGGCTAATGCGGTACCTATTACTGTAAGGCAACTTGAAGCCATTATAAGGTTGAGTGAATCCCTTGCAAAATTGAAATTGTAAGTACTGAGGGTTAAACTTGGTTTTGATGATATGCTTAATCTGACTTTAAGTATCGGCTGAAATAATGAAACAAATATTAAAAATGAACAGAAGATAATCTTTTTAAATGAATCGGGCATGGAGAATTCTATCTGGCTAGTGCATAATGCAATTCTTGTTATTAATTTAATCTTTTTGAGGTCTTCACTTTAATATATGAAGGTATAGATTTCATCCAAACAGAACTGCACTTCCGAATGTCACGAGGATAATAATGAGAAAAGAAAATTTTAATGATGTGCTTTATAGTATGTAATGTGTTTTTAATGCCAAAAAAGGAGTAGCAACAATATGATTGATATATAATTCTATGATATGCACTTGAACCATGATGCATCATCTTACCATTTTTTTAGTAGTTTGGTAAGGTTAATACCCTTGAACCATGTAAATGTAGGTCCCATGTAGCGACAGAAGCAGATGTAGTGGAAGCAGTGAATCTATTCAAGGTGTCAACGATTGAAGCAGCACAGTCTGGCATTAATCAGCAAGTCACTCTTACTCCTGAGATCAAGGTAACTGTTTGTTTGATTGATTATAGGCCGTCTTAGTAAAGTTTCAAAACTATAGACCAGTCAGTTGCCAATTATCTCTACTTCTTGTGATGATGTACAGCAAGCAGAAACTCAGATAAAGAGAAGAATAGGAATTGGGATGCGCATATCGGAAAGAAGGCTGATCGATGAGCTTTCTCGAATGGGAATGAATGAATCAATTGTGAGTATCCTCTTCCACTCTTTTTACTAAGTCAAGTTTTTATCTACTAATAGGAACAGCCAAAAAAGATGTTAGATTTATAAATTTGTCTTATTGATGAATTTCTTACTCTATCCATGCATGTATCAGAAGTGGTTAATATATAAAAAACGTGTGAATAATTTGAATGAGGACAATTTGACAGGTGCGAAGGGCTCTTATAGTAATGCATCAGAGGGATGAAATAGAATACTCGCGAGAGAGGAGAATCATTATTCGAAAATTGTAGTCTTGTTAGGAGATTAGTATATTTATATTCAGCAAGAAGAAGACATAATGTTGGTGAAAAAGGGTTGTATGACATTACATCAAACTAATTGCCAACAGCAATCTATTCTGAACAAGATGCAACTGAATTTGGGGAGATGGTTTTAATGTTTTTTTTTTTTTTTTTTTTTTTTTTGTGTTAGGCCAATGAAATTAATATGGTGTGTAATTACAACTAAACAAACATATTGGGCTTCAGGTGGAATTGCGTTGCTTATTAATCTGTAACTGTCAGTCTTAAGTGACAAATACAGTAGGGATTCTGAACTCAAGAATTATTAACTCAACTTTTTTTAGTTTAAACGTTGTGTTGCTATCACCAGAATGAACAAAGCTGTTATAGCATTCTAAAGATGATAGTATACTTTTTGAAATGCCCATCGCTCTCAAATCAAAATGCACAATTTCAGAATCTTAGTCTAGTCTTGACAGCTGGGGGCGAAGCACATATTATCTGTCTAGAGATCTGGAAATTAGAAGGTCAATGAGTTGAAGATTGGAAACATATGACCAACCCATTTCAATTTGTCGTTTTCCGTTCAAGTTTCTGCTCTCTGCAATTCTTAAATTATTTGCATAATTTTAGTTTTCTAGCTTTATATCAGGTTTTTTTTCTTTCAATTGAAAATGAGAATCCATGGAATTGAAATCTTGTTGTTGCCGATAAATTCGGTTTGTCTCTTTTCGTTTGATTTTGTCATTAATTTGCAGAAGAATTATGCAATTTTTGTATTGTAATTGATATGAGAATTTTCACTTGACTGTATAAATGCATCAAGATGCGACTCATACACTATGTGTTTGTGAAGATGTCTAAATGAATTAATAAATAATTATACTGAATATATGTTTGTAAATTTAACAAAGAGTGAGCTCAAATAAATATTGGAGAAAGTTGAAAAGCACAGGTTGAAAATGGAGGAAGTGATGGCTAATTTAATTGTAAATTCATCTATTAATTCTGATTTTTATAACTCACATCAGTCTTGGAAGCCTGTTCTAGGAAGTATTCCTGCAATTAATCAACTTATTATTGTTAATTAATTATTTTACATGTTTTTCTTACTTTCTAATGCATTTTTCATTACTTTTCAAGATTAATTTGACACAACCTGCTCTTCATACTAGTTTCCTACCACTTACCTACTACTTTCTTTCTAGTTTTGACATTTTTTGTTCTTCATACCAGTTACATACCAGATTCTCATTGTTTTGATTCAATACTTTGTAGAGATTTACCTTGCATGTTCTAATCACTTTCTAATGCTTTTTCATTATTTTTCAAGTTTAATTTGACACAACTTGTTTTTCATACCAGCTTCCTCCCACTTTCTTACTAGTTTTGACATTTTTTATTCTTCATACTAGTTACATATCAGATTCCTACTTTTTTTTATTCAATACTTTGTAGAGCTTTATCTTACATGTTCTAATCATTTTCTAATTCATTTTCATTACTTTTCGAGATTAATATGACACAACTTGTTTTTCATACCAGTTTCCTACCACTTACCTACCATTTCTCTTACTAGTTTTGACATTTTTTGTTCTTCATACCAATTTCCTACCAATTACATACCAGATTCCTACTGTTATGATTCAACACTTTGTAGAGCTTTTATCTTACATGTTCTAATCACTTTCTAATGCATTTTCATTACTTTTAAATATTAATTTAACACAACTTGTTTTCATACTTTTAAGTTGTGTTAAATTAATCTTTAAAAGTAATGAAAATGCATTAGAAAGTTTCCTACCACTTTCTTAAGAGTTTTGGCATTTTTTGTTCTTCATACCAGTTTCCTACCAGTTACATACCAGATTTCTATTGTTTTGATTCAACATTGTTGGACCCAGTAGGGGTGTAAAATAAGTCAGAGGGGGGGTGAATGACTCTTTTTCGAGCTTTCACTTAACTTCAGAAAAATGCTTCTAAAGTTGCTTCTGAGTAAGTATTAGTTACTCAGAATCCCCTTTTTAGTTCTATGTGTTTCAGATGCGGAATATAATAAATACACAATTAAATAAGCTGAGTAAAGAAATGCAAACAGAGATTTTTATCCTGGTTCAGCCTCT
>CATIWQ010435021.1:0-18634 GCA_949673415.1 Euphorbia schlechtendalii
AGTTTTCAGTACAGATTGAAAAATGCCCTGTCAGTCCCGATTTCATGATGGTTAAATTTGTGCCTTTCCCGGACTTATTTCTTAACCCAACATCAGATGTGTATTTTTTTTTTCAAAGGACATTTTTTTTGTCCATTATCCACCTGAATTGCATCTCAAAATAATACGACCTAATAAATAGCTCTCAACTCACAAATCTTAATCATTCCTGTATAATTTTTTTAATTATTTTCTAATATGTTTCACAGAACTCCAAGTTTGACTTCAGATGGGCTCATATGCTGTATGAACCATCAGGATATTAGTTGTGCGCCTCTCTCTCAAATGGAGTTTGAAGTGTTTCTTAAAAAAAAGAAAAATTGAAAAGTGCATATTTTACTTGTTTTTAAAAAAAGTACCTGCTGTTTGTGCTGTTTGTGGCTATGCATTTTGGACCAAAATTGGCACTATTATCCATTACATGCTAAACGTTTTCATCTCTGCACATGATTTTCCAATATAAGCAAGGAAAAGGGAAATTCATTGGAACTGTAAACGCAAACTATTACCTGCCTCATTTGTAAGAGCAATACAAAGCGTGGAGGACCGAGCTTTGATGTTCCATCTCCCATTGCTTCAATGTACATATGTCGTGTAAATTTTGTCATTTTCGGACCCTCATTTTGTGAGTGAAAAATTTTGGTACAACTACCATAACTTGAATTTGGGTAAAAGGATATGAATTTCATATTAGTATTAATTCAATACGGACATTCTACTTGGTTCACAAAATCAATTTGTAGTCTGAAATGAAAATTTTGTGTTTGGCTTAGAATGGGTTTAATTCATTATGTTATCATATCCATTATATGCCTAAGTTGTAAATCCACTACTGTTCTGAGCTTGTTGTAAGCCTGTTTCTATTTTAGACCCAATTGTATCTGAAAGCCCACTAGTGTTACACGTATAAGGCTTCTTATATCTAGGATTTCATTATCAGGTTGTTTATACCTTTTGATCTCCTCTCCTTCGTTCTCTGCAGCTCCCTTCAAATTCTCCATCGCCTAAACTTTTTTGTGACAATCAAATGGCTTGAAATTTTGAGCACTCGTGGTGGATTATTAGAGGGTGAGAAGGCAAAGCAGTTACCAGTAACTTGTTTCCTTTCGAGGTTATAAATACCTCTCTTCTGCTTGGTTGTTAACTGCAATTGTGTATGATATTTTTTCAGTTTTGTATATTTTCCTTAGTGTTAAGTGTTAGTATAGTTTTATGAGCTTGTTAGAGTTCTTTAGGTAGACATGGTCACGGTTCTGGAATCGTCAGTTCTAGTTCGTACTTTCCATGAACCTAAACCTTATATAGGGTGGAACCACCGATTCCGGTTTAGGTTTAGACAAGGTTTTAACCCGGTTTCGGTTCAAAACTTGATATATGTTAGATATTTAATTTTAAACATTTAAATTTTAATTAATGTTAATTTTAAACATTTGAGTTTTGATTCATGTTAATAGTTGTATATGTTACAATAGAATATATTATCTTAAATATGTAAAAGAAACATATATTTCTTGTTATAAACCATTACAATTAAATCATTACAAATATCAAACTTCAACATTAAACTACCAATTTATTTCTTGTACAATGAAACAACTTGATTTTAAAAAAAATAAACAAATGAAAGCCAGAATTACTACTCATAATACTTACATTTTTTGCCACATTTTCAACATACAAATATATGTATATCAACCACCGATTTCGGTCCCGTTCAGTTTTGACCCGATTCGGTTTGGTTCGGTTTAGGTGGTTCCGGTTTAATTTGGTCATGTCTATCTTTAGGGTTAAAAGACTATATACTCTTCTCCTTTAGCCATTGAGCAACTTAATAAAACTTTCTCTTTTGGATCAGATTATATACAATTACCTCATTATAGTGCTTGACATGTATTGTAAGTTCAAGTCGAGGGAACCAAGTAAAAATCTATGTGTTCTTGTGATTGTTTTATCTGTATTATGGCTTATAATTGTATTTTGTATCAACTTAGGCCAATTAAAACGTGTGACAATAACTTTTTATTTTTTGGAAAATAATTATAGATGATTCTTACTTTTGCTTGAAATAAATGAATTACACAAAATTTTGTGAAATTCATTTTGAATTTCAAGTTTTTGTGCTTGGAATGAACAAAAATTGGATTTGTAATTCTTGATTTGAATTTCATGGATATATCATGTTATAACCAAAACCCATCAAATTTGGTGGAATTTGCAAATCTACATTTTATAAGATTAAAACAAATTAACTTTTATATATTTTAATAAGTTATACTAAGCATAGGAATTCAATTCATGCCGAATTCATTAACAAACGAATTCGAATTCTTGAGTTGATTTGTTCTAAGTAAAAGTAAGGCTTGTCTTTCATATTATACTTTTAATGGCTTCGTCTGAACATACATAAGAAAAAGGAATACAAATACTACAATAACCAACTTTGGTCAAATTTGAATCATATTTATTGTGTAAATCTTGTAGTTTAGTAAAACAGTGACATTTTAAATTCAACTCGGCCCTACCTAGAGATTTGCATTTTGTATATTTAAGTGTAAACTTTCGACAAATGATCACCTAAAACATCAAATTGAACTTGAAACTAGAGCACTTATCCAAAATGACATATCAAGGTCTAAATATTTATGTTATTTGTGTTTTAATCTCAAATGCAATCCTACTTTCTTTCCCCTGATAAAATCAATGTAAATGATACATATTTTGCCACAATTGAACTCAGAATGTTACCTTACAAGTTACAACAAAAAAAAAAACCAGGCTAGATACATAGATTACCCTTTAACTTGCTAATATTGTTCCACTAACCCCTTAACTTTCAGCCCCCTCATCAAATTTCATATTTTAAAATCATTGATGTTAACAACTGAAATCTGATAAGCCAAAAAATTAAGAAATATTATACAAGACAATAATCTACTACTATCATAACAAAGGTTCATCTGTAACAGAACGACGAATTCTCTACTCTTGACATATTATCAATAGATAAAATCCTCTTCTCTTACTTGAATAAACAACAAAACATTACTACTACTTCCTCTTCTTTGCATGCGGTTGAGGAACCTCTTCATCATCCTCATCTTCCCCATCTCCATCATCCTCGTCATCAACATCCTCATCATCATCATTGTCATTTTCATCGTCATCTTCATTATCACTTGCTCTATTGCCAATAGCTTCAGGATCGTCTTCAGGGTCTGCTTCCTCACCACCTTCTTTAGCAAAGAAATCCTCATCACCTGCATCATCATCACCTTCCTCTACATTGTCATCATCATCGTCGTCTATATCACCGACGTCTCTGTATCACTAGCGTCTTTGTTTTCAGCATCAGGTTGCTGCTTTATAGAAAGTTTATCGAAAGGGAACCTCTTGGTTGATACTGGCAATGAATTGACGTCATCTAGCAACCTTTCAGCCAAAAAGATGAAGAAAGCAAGAGACTTGAAAGTGGAAATGGCAGTTTTCACCATCATAGCTTCTAGGAGACAGCAAGAACACATGCTTCTCCTAGCAGAATTGATACCATCCAACTTCATAATAATCTGAATTGGCTTGTGATTACTCAGACTATGTAGCAAGCACTTGAATTAATCCTAACCATTTAAAGAACAAATCAGCAAAAGAATTGGCACAGCATTTTGAATACACCATAATCGTCACATGATGAAGCATTTTCATTCAAACCAATCCAAATTTAATATGCATTTGCAAGCCAACAGTTTATGAAATGTCACTTGTGTACTAATTAAATAAAAAAATATTTGAGTGAATAGAAGATTTATTTGATGTTAAGCAACTGATGTTAAATGATACATATATCATTATTTAATTGAATTTTCAGAGTTAATTCAAATATTAGTGTGTAGACTGAGCATAATCAACCTTTCAAATTAATACACACATATTATGATGTCTGTGTCTAAATTTGTGAGCATTTAAATAACAAAAGCAAGCAAATAACAATAATGAAACAATTTAAACAAGCATGAACATAATCAAGCTAAAAAGGCATAACAAAGTTATAAAAAACATTACTACTCCAATCACATTACAGAAATCTAAGAGATTAATCGAGTTGGCAATGCAGTCTACCGGTGAACAAAAAGAGTGTTACCTTCTCTGATGCAGGCGAATGACAAGGGTGTTGCAGAAAGATCTGATTCGTCATATTGAAGTGCAAATGGAAAAATTAGGGATCGCAAACTGAGGAAGTGGTTAGGATTTTAGGATCCAAGCATTGAGATTTCTAATTTTTATTAATTAAAAAATATTAAAATATTCAACATCGATATGAAATAAACTAGCTTGGATCTTATGGGTCAGACCAGCCCAATATTAGATAGCCTGTTGTTTCGATAAATAAGAAAAAATACCTCTAAAAGCAAGAATTTATTAATTTTAACGGGTGTGAGCTTATTTGTTTTTATTATTGTTGTCTCTTATTGTCATTTGATCATCATATTGTTGATACGACGGTTATAAATGGTAAAATAATATTTTATTATATTAAAAGGAAGTGTATATTTATTAAATCTTCCAAAAATTGTAAATCAGCCTTCCAAACTTTAAAGGATTGTGATCTATGATGCCAAAATGAATTATTAATAACAACAACCATATATCAATTTCTAGGTGAATAATTGTTTCTCAACATATTATTTGACATACACATTATATTTTAATAATTTGAATCCCATCGACACATATGTTGAAAAGTGTGTCAATTGATCATTATCTACATCAATGAATAAATGTATAATTACGTAATTACTAATTTTATCATTGAACAATAATTAAATTTTTTAAAAAAATTAGAAATTTATAACTAACTAAAGAAAAATCATATAAATCACAAGAGGGAAAACAGAAATGTCATGTAAATAAAATTTATAAAGAGTACAATGGTAATCGGTGTTCTTTTGTTTTCATTTTGAGAAATATGGATTTTTGAAAATATTGTGTTCCGAACACATGATCTTCACATCTATGTTAAGAGGTGTACCAATTAAATACCCTATTGATAAATAACATTTTTTTATTAGTAAAAATAAATAAGGAAATACGACTACACTTCAATACTCTAAAACTAAAAATATCAAACGTCAGAGTGCTTCCCTCACAACAAACTAGTAGGAATGAAAACCGAATTTCACCATACAAACATGTAAACAAAAAGCCAATGAACATTTAAATAGGATTGTTCGAGTTTTCAACATTCAACATGGTGCATTATATGACTAATTTAAAGTAACCTCTATTTTGTATTTTTGTTCGTATTACAATATTTTGAGTCAAATGTCGTGTAACTCGTCCAATGATGAAAAATGCATAGACACGGTTACATAAATAAAAAAAATAACTGTATAAAAGCCCTTCATATAAAATCATTTCTTCTGAAATGTAAAAGGTAAACAAGTGAATTTGTTTTAAATTGTTGAGTGGTTGAAAAACAAAAAAATCCAAAATCGTCGTATTATACGAGAAGGTACCCAAGTATATTCTTTTAAAATGTTCTGTTTCCCCGCCTGATAAAGTTGCAGTGCCAGCCAAACAAACAAACAGATCCACATCGAAATTACAACAATGACCTTCTATGCTCAAAAAACAAAATTTGAAAATTTGTAATAATGATGGTTTAACATGGTCAAAATTGTCAAGCGAAGACAACAAATTCTCAAAGAAACTAGCTACATAACTACTGTTGAACCACAAAGAACAGAAAACCCGAAGCTCAATAGCATTTCTTTTTGTTATATGGAAAAACAGAAGAAGAAAAAAATTGAGGTAATTCATATGCTTTGAGTTTAATTTATCATCTGAAGCTTTTATTGCTATATATTGTTTTTCCTATCTGTTATTCAAGTTTCTATTTTTATGTAAATTTCTCTATAACGTCACTGTAAATTTTGTGATTTCCGTCCAAATTTGTTCGCCTGTGACTGAGAGCATATTTCCATTCGTATCTTTGTTTATGTTGTTGCAATGGATGACATAATACTAGCAGAAATAAATGTCTATTCAATTTCCTTTGGGCTTGAGGTATCTTATATCAAGCATATAGCATATTATAAAGTACAACATAGTTTTGAGCTTTAAGTATTTATAGTTTATATTGGAGTAATGATTGAAAAAATCCTCTGGTTGTGGTTAGATTGAGTGGAACTATGGGGTTCACACATGTTTGTGAAGTGATGGGCTTCATTTGGCGGTTTTACGTGTAGAATTAGATTTTTTCATGTGACAAAAGTATTTTTCAAATTTATTTTACTTACAATGGTATTTAACAGTTGTTGTTCCAAAATTTATCTCGTAAAATCTGTGAGCAATATTTTTTACATTAAAAAACGGTAACAAACTGATCATAAAAAACAGCATATCTCGAAAACATCACAACTTTATGAAACGAATTTGTTATTTGATAAGAAACTTTTTTAAGTAATGTGATCAAACATTTAATTGCTTCTGCTTTGCTTGTCAATCACTAATTTGCCATCGTCCTTTTAGCATGGCATGGAATTTTCAATCATACTTAAATAAGTTCCAAGAAGATTTGAAGTTTCTCAACTAGGCGAGTAGGCATGCAAATAAGGTTTGCAATTTTGATGGAAAATGAGTTAAAATCATGATATTTGTTAGATGTTTGGTTGAATACCTGTAGAATAAATGCTGAGAAAAGTCATTTAGCTGTACTAATTCACATGATATTTATTAAATATTTGGTTAAATAATTGACCTGTAGAATAAATGCTGAGAAAAGTCATTTAGCTCTACTAATTCACATGATATTTATTAGATATTTGGTTAAATAATTGACCTGTAGAGTAAATGCTGAGAAAAGTCATTTACCGTGATTGATGATGGTAACATCTAATTCCCATTTTGTTGTCACGGTATTCTATGGGAGTTTGATCTTTCCCAAATTATATGTTAAAATGAAAAACAGTTTTTGAGTAATGGAAAATAAAGTTGAGTATACCCTTAATGCTCGACTGTTTGCATTGACTCTTTTCTTACGAGCATTTTAACATGTATTTTCGAAAAATGACTGTTTTTAATAGCAAAAAATAAAAAATTGATTGTACCCTTAGTTATTAATTACTTCCACAGGGTCTTTTCTTACCAACTTTAGCTTTAGACAACAATTATTATTATTGCTATTGTTTTTTTATTCACCAGATCCACCATAGGGATTCTTGTACAAATATCAAGAGTTGGTTTCTCTAATATTCAAATAAATAAGATTAATAGAAATTAAATAACTTCATTTGAATTATAAGTTTTTAACTATTTTTTATTTCAAATATATTTTATTAACATGTAAATGACTATATATTATAATAGGAAAAAATTATTGTACGTGCATTTAACTTTTCCTTTCCCCTCTCCAATTATAGTTCATCTTTCAGTAGGGGGTGGTTGAATAATTTAATTTCTTTTCCCAGTGAAAAAATATCCGAATTCACTTTTATTCTTTTTTCAGTTGTCATTACGAATTTAAATTTTATATTTTTTACTTGGAGATTGTAGTTTGAACTCAATACCAACACTTAAATTACATTTATGAAAAGTTTAATTTTAACTGAATTCCTAACATTAATATATTATTAAAAAGTAAAAGATTCATAAATTTATAAATTTGATTAATTCCGACCTACGTTTCGAAGGTTTAACAGCTTAGTATTGCCTTAAGTTGTTAATGCAATAATTTAGTGTTTTAAGAGTCAAAATAAGAGAAAATTTTCAAAACACCACATTGTAGATATAATTTTCACTAATTTATCATAAGTCGATCTTTTTTAGTTACATTTAAGGGTGTTGTAAGAATATTTGTACACATGACTTTCTACCATGTAAATTTTCTTAGAATTTTAAAAGTATAAGTCCAAAATAATTTTCATTAAAACCTTTAATTACTTTCTGCCCAGGTTGGAGAGGTTTCCATCACCCTAATATGTTCTTTAGTTTGCCGAGAAAAAAGAAATACAGCAAAAACATAATAACACATATATCTAAATAACTCCTTAAATTATTTTTTTTCAGTTTATTAAGTTATAATCAATAAAACAATTATCTCTAAGTGAAAGCGTAACTGTACAATCGATTTAGTCATTACAAATTTAAGACAATTCACGTGTCGAAATTCGTAGGCGCTACTATGTCATATAGTGCACCTTAGCAATACGATCAGGTTTCATTTGCCGCAATCTCATTTAAAAGAAATCGAACCATCCATAAAAGAAAAAGAAAAAAAAAATCAACCATCCTCCTTAGGACACGTAACCACTTTTTAATAACGCCGCGATTTAACGGATAATTTATTGGAAAACTAAATCAAACAGGCGGAGATATCAAAATCTAACCGCCGTTAGTTCTCGGCTTTACGAAATGTACTCATTCATTCATCTCTTTCCAACTGGCCTCTAACTTATCCGAACCTATAGCTTCGGTCACCAACCTATCAACGACTACGATCACTTTTGTAATATCGACGTCCAGGATCTTCTCTGCTGATCGGCTAGTGGTATATACACAGAAGAAAGTGACTTGAATGTTGTAGAAGTACTAAAAAAACGAGATTCTTTTCTAAGCTAGGTTCCAATTTCCGTTTCGAAACGCTGTTATAGGGTTTTTAGGGTTTCAGTTTTTGATCGGAGAAGATGGCGGAGCATCACAAGGAGGAATCAGCGGGGGAATCTCTATTGGATAAGATAACGGAGAAGATCCATGGTCACCACGATTCTTCTTCCTCGTCCGATTCCGATAACGATGACAAGAAATCGTATTCATCTCCTTCATCCATCAAATCGAAAATTTATCGCTTGTTTGGACGTGAGAAGCCAGTCCACCATGTACTCGGTGGTGGCAAACGTATGTTTTTTTTAAAACCTTTTCATTTCTTACATTTTCCTCATTTTTTGTGTTTGGGTTCCCAGAAAATCTTTTACTAGCTAATTGTTAACTTGATATGATCATTTTGTACGTTTTTTGTTTCGTTTCCTATTTAATGTTGTTAATTACCTTCATTTCTTCAACGATTCTGGTTGTTATTGAAGATCCAGATCTTGCTTTAAGTGTCACTGGATCTAGAAATCAATTAGTCTCTACTTATTTACTTTAGAATAAAGTTGTGTATAGTTTATGCAAGTAGTATGAACTGATCTATATCGGTGTTGAAGTTAACTTTATATCTTTGTTTCATCTATCCCGCAATTAAAATTTTGTGCACTGAGTTCTCAATTGGTATAGTATGCTCTAGGGATGTTTTTTTGGGCCTAAGAGTTCTGATTGAAACAAAACTTGTTTACTTAACTACTTTGACTCCAAATCCTAGTTTGTGATACCGTTGTTGGTAACAAGTTTAAATATATAATAAGCTTCATTGGATGTTCTTTTTCACCCCTGGATTTTTTTTAAATCTCTGTTGGGTGTATAGCTGATTGCATTACTGTTTCTTGGAGGCAAAACCTACCCGCTCATCTCTTGTTTATGAACTTGTTTGCATGAACAGCTGCTGACGTTTTCCTCTGGAGGAATAAGAAGATATCAGCAGGAGTTCTTGGCGGTGCAACTGCTGTGTGGGTTCTGTTTGAATTGATTGAATATCATTTCCTTACTTTGATCTGCCATGGCTTAATCCTTGCCCTTGCAATTCTGTTCTTGTGGTCTAATGCCTCCACATTCATCAACAAGTAAGCTGTGTAAATGGGCGCCATCTGCTTTTCAATGAATCTCTTTTTGCATGCTAATGAGCTTATTCTGCTGTAGGAGTCCACCACGTATTCCTGAAGTTCATATCCCAGAAGAACCTGTTCTTCAGGTAGCAGCTGCACTTAGGCATGAGATCAATCGCGGTTTTTCTATCCTTAGGGATATTGCATCAGGAAGGGATCTGAAGAAGTTCTTATCTGTAAGATGATTGTCCCGATTTTATATGCCTACATATTATTCAGAAAGTGATAGTGCATATCAATTCAACCCATATCTATTTGTTGATTCAGTAGAAGTGAACATTTGACATGAAATGCTTCTCTTAATATGAATAATCGTGTGGGGGTGTTTTCAGAACCCCTTACTATAGGAAATGGCTTATGAAGCTATTACCTATCTTAAATAGAATTGACTTGTTATCTGCTGCCATTACATGCTAAAGTGCACTTCATAATATTTACTATTGCCGTAATGTGCTTTGTTTGTTGCGACTTGGTGATGATATTGCTTTGCATATTACGCACTTATGTTAACAATGCATTTGTCTCATGTTTCATCAGGTTATTGCTGGACTGTGGGTCTTTTCCATTGTTGGGAGTTGTTGCAATTTCCTTACCTTGTTCTATATCGGTATGTAGCTGTGGTGATGGTTTCACAAATTATGTATGATTCTCAGCCTGTATCTGATACACATGAATGAATACTTGTGGCTTTGCCAGTTTTTGTTCTGTTGTTCACAGTGCCTGTTGTGTACGAGAAGTATGACGACAAAGTGGATGCATTTGCCGAGAAAGCAATGATAGAAATCAAGAAGCAGTATCGAGTCTTTGATGAAAAGGTTTTGAGCAAGATCCCGAAGGGTCCCTTGAAGGACAAGAAGAAGCTGTAGATCATTTGTTGTTGTTGTGTTGTTGTTACTACATTCTGACAAACTGGTACCTGTGAAATTGTGAAGCGGTCAACTATGCTTAGAACCCTGTTAATACTCTTGTCTTAGGTTGGGTTCATTTTGTGTTTTATATACTCGTGTCTTGAAACTTAGCGTGTGATGACGTGTTTCACTAAATAATAATTGGTTTGTATATCTGTGTTCGATTTCAGTTTATTAGATGTTAGTATATAAGTGGCATGAATTTTTATTGGCTTGGTATTCAGCAATTTATAAGTTGATCTCTCTGCTAGCAATCTATGAGTAGCAATAATGAATAGACACAATTAACAAAATTACCTCTAATTCAAAACATGTAAGTATAGAATACAGAATACAAACAAGCAGACGCAAGCCGCAATAAACAACTAATATGCTTAAATCTTCTAAATTGAATTCCATCGCTGGGAAGGAACAGAAAATCTGCAAATGAACTTACGAACTGACCTTGTAACCACTAAGAACGTGCAATAACACTAACACTAACGGTAACCCAAACCCCATGCATAATCTTGTTCCGTCTTCTCAGGAACTGGGTCTACCGTTATCCACACAAAAAAAGCACTACACCATAATACTATATTATAATGTAAGATCAGCAACTCGTAGCAGACAGGGATTTTATGTTTTGGCCGTTGAGAGAAATCAAGCTTTTCCCAATTAGTCTGAGCTTACTGCTGAACTTGGATACCTATTGTCAAACTCACAAGAAATAGGATAACTGCTGCTTTTTCCTGGAACCACCTTCCCCATACAAGTCGTTCCACTGCTTCAACTCGGCCATTATGTTTCCCTCTGCAGCAAAGCTCGGTGCAACCTGCATTTTGTTATGGTGTTATATAGCCATATAAGCACATTTGATGCTTTTTCCCTCACTGTGAGAAAGGGCATTTACCTGATTCTTTGCCTGCTTGAAGTCTTCCATGTTTAATGGCCTGAGCGTAATTACTCTCTCCTCATTCCCTTCTTTTATATCCACAGCTTGACCAGAACTTTGTGCTTCTGCAACTTTCTGCTTCTTTTCCTGCAATGCAAATTTTGATGAGTTTCACCTCTTCAAATAAGGCAGGTGAAAATTGTGGCAAACTTACCAAATCTTTCAGTCTTTCTTGCTGTATTAACTCTCTAACGGGCCGATAAGCAGCTGTTGTGCAGAGGTTCTGTTCATCCATCAATATACAAGATCATACACACCTAATGATACTGACCATCGATATTCATTAACGAAAAAACGAACGATCTGTAAAACAATCATACCTTAAGATCACTTCCAGTATAGCCTTCAGTCAAAGTCGCCAGCTCCTTAAAGTCAAGTCCCTCTTCCACCTTTTCTTTCGACAAGAGTGTCTTGAAAATCATCTCCCGATTTTCCGGCGAAGGAAGTCCCACCAAAATCCTGTCCATTTTACACGCAAATATTCGTTAATCAGTAATCTCAATATTTCGACAGTTCATGTGAAGGAAAAAAAATATGAACTTTCAGAAATTACCTCCTCTCGAAACGTCTAATGATAGCTTCGTCAAGGTCAAAAGGCCGATTGGTTGCAGCAAGAACAAGAATTCGCTCTCCTTGCTTAGTCAAGAGTCCATCCCAATGAGTCATGAACTCGTTCTTAATCTTGCGCATCGCCTCATGCTCCCCAACTCGAGTCCTTTGCCCAAGCATGCTATCAACTTCATCCACAAAGATAATGGTCGGAGAAACCTTAGCTGCCAAAGTAAACAATGCTCGGACGTTCTTCTCGTCCTCGCCAAACCATTTCGAGGTTATAGTTGACATTGATACATTGATGAAGCTCGCTCCAGCTTCCTTGGCAATTGCCTTGGCCATCATAGTCTTTCCCGTGCCGGGGGGGCCGAATAGCAAGATTCCCCTACACGGCTTTAGAAGTCCACCTTTAAAGAGATCGGGTCTTCGCAGTGGAAGCATCACTAGTTCCTGAAGTGATTCTTTGATCTCTTCTAGTGCTCCGATATCTGAGAAGTTCACGTTTATTTCACTTGCTGGTATCACCTCCGGCCTTATTCTTTTCTCGAACTCGTTGTCAGGTGGAACTTCCTGCTTTTTCAAATGTCTCTTAGTCACAATTGTTTCACTCATAAAGGTCAGTCCTCACATTTTTGGGCCTAGGCGAAGTAAGAAACAAGGACCACTTTTTTACGTAAATAAAGGCCTCTTGATTTCTTTTTTCTATTTTCATATTTTAAGTTAAAGATTATAACTAATAGATACATATAAACATAATAAAAAAAATGGGGCCCCTTTTGGTCTGGGTTGTCGCATCTCAGGCCTATGCTCAGAGTGAGAACCAGTCCTGAAACTTACAATAAAAAATGTTCTACTTACGGCAGCTCTTTCTGCTGGCAAGGAACTGTCAGCAGCATCTGTCTTCACTGCTGAAGCAACACTCTTCTCAGCATCAGATCGGTTGTCTGGTTTGCTAGTGTCGACTTTAGTTTCGACATTCGCACCGACTCCTCTTGTTTCCTATTACCATAAAAAAAACATGAATACCCATTAGTTCACTGCAACTTACACAACCATAAAACCGAGTAAAACACGGGTTTTAAGACCTCCGATGGTTCGGTTTGCGCTTCCAACTTCAGTGTACCGATTGACTGGCCTTCGTGGAATATGCCTAATCCATGGGATAAACTGCAATTCATCAACGAAAAAAGTGAGCAAACTTTTGCACTTTACCCAGAAAAACGAAAAACAAAATACCAAATACGCTACCTTTTTGACGAAATGATGAGTTTCCCGTTTCTATACTCGGGATCCTTGTTATTCATCAGATGAAACGAGACTGCAGATACAACGATCTCTTCAATGTAGTTACTGAGAACCATCGTGTCAGCCATGCATATAGTATCGAGATCGTCGCAGTCGAGATCGTTCGACGAAAGCACTTCCATGATGTGGTTCTTGTTGTCTTGAACTTGAATCTTCTTCATGTCGGCCTCGAGTTGGGATTTCCAACTGACGAGGTGGGTTTCGTCTTCGGGCGGCCTTATGTCTATGTTGTAAGGGAAAAGAGTGAGGAGCTTCTCGTCCAAATCTTTGGTGTCGTTGGCCAAATCGACGATTTGCGAGCCGAGGATCAGGACCGACCCTGACAGTTTCTTCAGCATCTTTTGGAACAGATTGTATATCCTTGGCGATCGAGATAGCAACACATCGACGTCTCTAACATATAGCACAATTGGACTTGCTTTGGAAACATACATCAGAACCTGCATTTGGAAGAGTTTCGAGCGAAAAAAACCGAAACTTAATAGCTCGTTGACGTCAATAATAGCGAAAAGAACTGATTTAATGGTGCATTACCTTGTAAAGAGATTGTATGAAGAGTTTTTCGTCGAAAGACCAACTGCTTGTACGCTTCAAAGAGGGAGCTTTATGAAGGGAAAACAAAAACAGTTAACAACACTAAATAAACCGAAAAAGGTATTATGTTAATACAATAAGCCACATTTGGTTAGGTTATAAATAACTCTAAAATTGTTAACATGGAACCTGTATTTGAAGGGGGGCATTGGGCAGCTAGATTGTTTATATTAGCTGCAGAGGCATTTCTCCTTAGCTTAGGAGGCTCAGAAGAAGAAGATTCTAGGCCCCTGCATTAATTATAAAGGAATGATCAGAAGAATAAACATGAAAAGTTTTAGTAGAATCAGTGAATCTTATCCTGCAATACTTTAGACATATATCGGTACTGCTGGCTTGCCTCCTTAGACCTAAAAAAGACCCAAGTTGAATAGAATAAGAAGAAAAGTTTCGATTTTTCATAACAAAAACCATAAAAGAGATCCGATCTTTATTCGTGGGTTTACCTCTTTCTTGTTCTTTCTGAGGGCGGTTTGTAAATGATCCCAAAAAGCCAGAAAGACGCTCCATTGTTGATTCTGAATCGCACCTCTTGAAAGACTACAACACAGTAAAAAAAACTTAAAAGACATAATCTCATTATAGAATACTAACAGATGAAAAAATTGATGTACTAAACATGAACATACCGCCTCTTTCATTTGATTTCCATATTCGTTTTGAATCTGCATAAAACAAACCGGCATATAAGATGTGAGAGACGAAACCCAGAATCGAACAAGAATTCGAAGTAAAAAAAACTAACCATGAGTGAGAAGTCAGTGACATCAATGAGCAGCAATTTAGTTTCGAAGTAATGAGCTAAGGCCTTGGCAAGCATTTGCTGGTAAAGTTTTGCGTGGTTCGGAAAATGTTTTCACTTTTACAACTATAAATTGCAGATTTAATCCAAATTTAAGTTCAGAAAACCAACCTGCAGGCCCTGAAAGCAGTATAGCCCGACTTGCCAGGGCAAGATTTCTCGTATATTTGGAAACTTCAGCATGTTTCAAGTGCACATAAGCAGCACTTGTTAGCAATGCCCTGGTTTGCTCATTGTTAACACAAATCCACAACAAACATAAAAAAAAATCAATAAATCCCTAACCCGAACTAATAAGTTTCAATTTCTCAAATTAAATAACCAACTTTAAATGAAAAATAATACCACAAATTCAACAATTTGCAAAACTAATTTGTTTTGCAAGAAACTATGCAATCAACCTAAACAAATAGATCTAACACCGGTCAACATCCCCAAATCACGTGACAATCAAATAAAAGAAGATAACTACAATTCAAACATGAAAATAAATAATAACACTATTATTAAATGTACCCTTGATACAAATATTAACAAAAAAGCAAGAACAAATTATAACATTATCTGGTAGATCCATTTTGTTACACCACATAACAAGAAAGAAAAGCAGTACTGAAGATGAAAACCAAAGGAACAACATGATTAAGAATATAATGAAGGATAAAATGAAGAACCTGAGATAATAAGGGAACTGGTTAAAGGTGACACCGCTTTCTCTGCCATCAACAACTTGTCTAAGCAATTCTTGCTCAAAATTCTTTGTAGTTAAGGCGCTATTAGAAGATGAGTAAAAGAATCAGTTGGCCGATTGTATTCATTATAGCAGTATGAGATGATAAAGTTACCTAGCAAGTCATACAGAGTAAGTATTAGCCATCTATACCAAGTTGAATTTTGCAGAGCTTGCCTAAATATGAGCAAGCAATGATAACTCACTGCGAGAGTTTTAAATATTTTGTCATGCATACATATTTAATCAAGTAATTGTTTAATTTGCCCAAGATTAATGAATGAAGAACCAAACAAAACTATAAAAAAAATATGGATGAGAACTAGAAGACGTTGATCTTCAACTTATTAAACTCCAATAAAAGCAGTAATTGATACTGCTGCTGTAAATACAGCCATTATTACTACACATGGCATCCAAAATTTTTGTAACTCCCCAATTATTGCAAACAAATAAGAAATTAAATTTGTAACAAAAGTGAGAGATGATGATATTTGTAGAAATGCTAACATGAAAAGATACAACTATTTGAACATAAGATAATTAACCCAGAAAATGGGGGGCAAACAAATAATGTTATATAGTAATGGACAATTTCATAAAAGTGCAAATAGATTGAAAATATGGAAATTATTACCTATTTTCGTAGGAACGGCGAGGACTACGAGAATCGCCGCCGTGACTCCTCCTCTTTAATTTTCTGTGCTCCAAAGCCATCGCGTTTTCCTCCGAAATCGACGTCAACGACGGTTTCCAGTCGAGATGAGTCCTTAAGCATAAACAATTACTTGATTAAGAAGGGTTTATTGACTTTCAGAAGCTTAAACAAATAGCTATCCCCGATTTGATTTAGGGAATTGAAAGCATGAACAAATCAACAATGGTTACATACCTAGAAAAGAAGAAAGAGGAAAGAAATTCGAAGATGGAGATGCGACGGAGGTGGTGGAGCGACGGAGGTGGTGGAGTTACCGGAGCTGAGATGTTGCGTAGTGCTCGATTTGGCCCTTAGGGATTTTTAAAGATGGTAGTGGCGCAGTGCTGATAGATTTGGGGATTTTATTCGTGGGTAATAATACGGACGGTCCTTAATAGTGAACCGTCCGTATTACTAAAGAAACTTTTAGTAATACGGACGGTTCACTATTAAGAACCGTCCGCACTACTAAAAATGAGCATTCCCAACGGTTATTTTTAAAGAACCGTCCGTAATGACTGCTCCACGTTTTTTTATAAGGTTTCGCGGACAGTTTCTGGTGCAACCCTTGCGAATGGTGCGACCCCATGGGCCCTTTTTGCACTAGTGATAGAACACTGAAAAGAATGCTAAATAAGAAAGTCTTTTTGTACGATTTTGTCCAGTTTTATCATGAAGAACTAAATGAACTAAGGTACGAGGAAAGTCGTCAAGACTATAAAACAGCACATGAACAACCCTTGTGTAGTGGAATTTTATCTCAATTAAAGAGTCGTGCATAAAAAATATATACAAGGAATGCTTTTTATACATTGTGCTCTGAAATGTCTTATGAAGGATATTTTTTGGTCAAACAAGTTCAAACTAAAGATGAATCGAATAGTCAAGTGTTTTAATGGTTGTAACATGTTGAGGATGAAAATTCATGGTATCTTGTTGTAAATGATACTACACATGATGCCCTGTATT
The DNA here is from genome assembly GCA_949673415.1 of Euphorbia schlechtendalii. Lineage (NCBI taxonomy): Eukaryota > Viridiplantae > Streptophyta > Magnoliopsida > Malpighiales > Euphorbiaceae > Euphorbia > Euphorbia schlechtendalii. The sequence goes on from CATIWQ010435021.1 coordinate 17,283, forward strand.
GTTGTTGTATGAAACTGGAGTCTGGTGGATTTCCCTGTAGGCATATGTTTGCTGTGCTAAAATCTTTAATGCAAAAGAATTGCTACATGGATGTGTCATGAAACGATGGACTATTCATGCAAAGAAAGATCTTGATTTGCCTAAGGAGAATGAAAGGGTAGAATGGAATGATGCAACAACAGTTCAAGCTAGGCACTCGATTTTAATGTCGTTTTGCATTGATATATGTCGTCAAACATCAAACGATACATTTCAAGTTTACAAAAATGTCAGAGATGAATTTGCAAAGATTTGCCTCAGTTTACAAGGGAGAAAAAAGGTACACAAAAAGAGATCTCTTAATGAAGAAGAGTATACCGGAATTGGTGATCCTGTTGTCATTGAAACCGAGAGAGGTTTACGAAAAAAGATCAAGACTCGTGCTTCATGTTATGTCCCAACAAATATACCGCATATGCCAAAGATGAACAAATTAAAAAAAAAAAAGAGGAAACTTCAATTCCAAGCACAATAGATTTAAATATACCTCTCCAAACATCTCCAACCAACGCATTTGTGAAAAAGGACGATGGAGCAAAATTTTCAATGATGATTATTAATTTATGCCTAACACATACAGAGAAGGAGACTTATCTCAGGTAAAAATATATATGTGTAAGATGGTGTTACAAGCTCTTAAATTATTGTATTTTTTTTATCTTGCAGGAATCAAGCATTCATGAGTTAAAGAAAATGGAAGATGACCCAAGTGTTATCGATTAAAGAGTGGTAATTTGAAACTGAGATGGAGGATGGTGTCACGAGCTTGTTATTTTGCAGAACTTTACTCCAATCCTCCTGAGATTGATGTGTTTGTCTGCAGAAGCTTTACTAAAGTGGATCAGTGAAATTTCAAAGTGAATTTTTTTTTTATTTCACTAGTGCAGAAATGGCTTATTGGGACGCACCATTTACGAGGATTGTACTAGAAACCGTCTGTAAAAGTATGGCGGCGGATAATGAAGGGTTATTGCGGACGGTTGTTACGTAACAACCGTCCGCAATACTTATTGCTTAATTTCCTGAAAGTCTTTGAAGCATCCCCGCACTATTTTGGATATCCGGGCTCAAAATGAGACCGGATTCCATAAAAGGCGTTTTTCTCTTCCATAGCGGAAGCTATGGAAGCAAGAAAACTGCGTCAAATTCCCGTAATACTATGGTTATTGCGGACGGTTGTTACGTAACAACCGTCCGCAATACTTATTATAGTATTACGGACGGTCATTAATTAACGACCGTCCGTAATACTATGGTTATTGCGGACGGTTGTTACGTAACAACCGTCCGCAATACTTATTATAGTATTACGG
>CATIWQ010435046.1:0-13514 GCA_949673415.1 Euphorbia schlechtendalii
ACTTGTTCATAGGAATATCTCTATATTTTACATCTTCTCTAGTCTATTCATACATCTATCCATTCATTCGTCTATCATCCAAACCCCTCCAATCAAATTATCTACTTTCGTTTGTTCCATAACTCTAGTTGGTCTTTATAATAGAATTCCTTCCCTATGGGATCAATATCTTTTAAAACTACATAACTTCAACAAATAAGGTTCTAGACGCCCTAATATTCAATAATTCATCGCAGAGCAACACATGAGATGAATTTTCTAAATCCAGGGTAAATGAATAATGAAAATTATAAGAACCTGGATAACAACATTATTATGGTTAGTACGGGGCCCTCTCACATAGCCATATTTAGTAAGTTACCACTGAAAAAATGTTGGCACACTAAACAACGTTATAATCACAGATCCAGTGATTATTAACCCTGAAATCACTCTTAAAGTTAACTTGAAAGCATATAACTTTATTAATATAAATGATGCAAGATAAAATACTTGTTATAACACATAGATATATCATAAATTTCAAAATAGAAAGGACAAGCAGAAAACAAAGTAAAGTTGTAAGGTATGCAAGTGAAAGCTAAAGTTGATCAAACCATATCCACTCTTTAATAGGAGTCGTCAATTCTCGCAATTTCTGCATCTACTTTAAATTCGATCTCGACTCGTATAGAACCTCCGCTAGGATGCTATTCTTTGTGAATTTCAAACAAATGAATGTTGACGAATGAAAACTTTTATTGATAAGTGCTTTACAATTACACTCATACAACAATCGCTCGAATATGTGGAGAAATCTAGTTATTTTCACTCTCTATCTATACACACATACTATCATTCAATGCCTACTACCTATTACCCATACCATGCCCACGAAATTGGTTGAATTTTAACTCTATTTATAGAGTACAAATGGTTGGATCTGTCCAAAAGAAGAGTCGTGTCCATTGGTGAAGGGTTGCATCACTTCAATATGATTGGATGCAAAGATTCATCCTCATCCACAATGGAAAGGTATCTTTTCATGATTTGTTGACTTTCAAAAGGTGTCTTTTCGGTTGGCGATTTATGGTGGTTGATCATTGAAAAGAGATAACAAATAACAGTCACATGTCATGACTGCGAATAACATGTCACAATTGTGACTAATGGTTGACAACTTTCTATTTTGAAGAATAACAAGTCACGACCATGAATAGGTGTCATGACCGTGAATTGTGTTTTTCTTCAAAATTTTTCTTACAACTTTATCAATCTTTGACAACTTCGATCCTAAGCCAAATCCTTGTGTTCCACTCATCTTTTTGCACCTTTTTCACTCTTTTTACATAGAATTCCATCTTTGATCATTTTACTCCCAAGATTCACCTAGTTTCTACATTTGCATAAAAAACAACTACATACCACGTGAAATCTTTTATATGAAGTGTAAAATGAAACAAAACCATATCATTTTATGATTGAAAATGTTATGATAATAAGTGTAATTGTACTATCACGTGCAGGTTAACTCATGGAGCTTGGGGTTTCACATGGGTGATTCACATATGGGATGGGGATTTTTGTGTCCCACATTGTTAAAAGGGGAGCATTTAGCTCCCCTTCTCCCTAAAAATAGGACTCCTCCTCCTTGTTATTCCTGATTTTAGCTCAGCCTTTCCTTTTGAGTTTTGATGTCTTTCATCATGAGTTTTTAGGAGATCCTCCACGAATTTCTTCGATTTCACAAGAATTCTTTTGAAGGCTTATTTATATTTTTGAAAAGAGCCTTTTAAGTTATATTCACATTGGTTTACGAGTGGTCTAGCAGCTGCTTATTAACTAACAAGTTCTTCGTCTATGGGAGGTTTTGGTCGATCGGGATCCCTGTGGATCAATCATAGAGGTTGTCCTTGTTTGGAGGCTAGTTCTAATGGAGTGCTATCACACTAAAGGAAAGGTACACATCAACTGGTAATGCTCTTAACTTAGATGCTAGGTTTCTTTTATTAAGTTTTATAAACCTATAGGCATCTTTGAAACATTTCAATTTAGATTATACTAATCTTGACATGCTTTGTAGATCCTTTAAGGTTAATTTTATGTTTTGAAATTCCATCATGAAAGTTCACATGTTCAATTACTACATTAGTTAACCATCATATCTTTCACCCCTTCACAAAGCTAACCACAATTTATAACTATTGTTATCTTATTATAGCCTTTTGTGAAGGTAGTGAGAATAGATGTCTTAAGGTTTGAGAAGGAGAATGCTCAACTTTTTCCATTAGAGAAAACTCTGAACTTCAATAACTTTAAAAAGCTGAATTTTTCCCAATTATATTCTGGGTATACCAAAGCCCATGATTTGAAGATGAAGAAGACCAAGGTAGAGCCAACTATCTTTCCATAAGATGTGTTGAAGGAGGATGAAGATTCTTTTATGGATGAGGTAGAAACATCTAGTGCAGAGACTGTGGATGAATTGCCTCAAAGGGTTCAATTTTCTCTCCCACCAACAAGTCTGGTGTTGAAGGTAGTAAGGCAAAGATAGAGGGCTAGCCCAACAAAATCCAAAGAAATAGTTATGCTTGGAAAAGCATAGCTAAGAAAGAAGCTATAATTGAAGATAAAGACTCAAAGGGAAACTAAGGACAAGTCTAAACAAGAAGAGAAAGATGTTATTGCTGATAAATAATCTCTTCCTCCTCCTCCTCATGAATTCATCACCAAAGTCCAAACTATGACTGTGGGTGAGTTCAAACATGGTCTTAGAGATAGGAAGAGGGAGTTTGAGGAAGCTAGAGAAAGGGCCTCTCATCAGGAATCCAAGAAGGCCAAAGAGGACAAAGATACCATCAGTCTTGGCATTGCAGTGCAAGTGGAGAAAGTGGTCTCCAAAATCAAAGGAGTCCAAAAGAAGAGAACTGCCACTACTAGATGAAGGACATCACTTAAAGTGATAAGTGATGAGCATGATGATAGCATTGAGGTCATCAAGAAGGAAGTACCTTCTCTTCCTAAGGAGAACATCCAATCCCCCCCTTCGCACTTAGCAAAGTTGATCCATTCTTGGATTAAGCAGCCATCCCATAGGTATCTAAATCTCTTTCCCAATCTTCTTTTGTAAATCCTTCTCCAATTTCTATTGTAGATTTGTCTTCTTCTCCTGCAAATACCTATGCCGTACATTCTTCTGTAAATTCCTAATTCATATTTCTTCTCCAAATCTTTCCCAAGAAAAGACCAAGTCTTCTTCACCACCTCAACAAATTCAAACCCCTACCATTCCCTCTCTTGTAAAATCTAAATCAACCTCTACTTCTTCACTTTCACATGTACAAACTTCTAAAATTCCCCCGAACCTTTGTTAGACATGATGTATGCCCTAGAGCTAATTAGTCGATATATCTTTATTAGTTATATTATACACATAGTTTCGAATTATTATTAATAATAATTAAGGAATCTTTGTTACTTATCAGTGTTTTCTATTTATTATTGTATCTCGTTGGTATCATATATGTTTAATATGTATATGCACATTCATGAGACAAATTTCATGATTATTTCATAGCGTAAAAATGCATGGACATAGTGGGAGCTATGTGATGTGAGAACTTTACATACGTGTTACTTTGAATAGTCTAAATATTCCTAGTCATAGTTTTATTGAGACTGATAGTCAATGGAACAGATAGACAAGCTTGTGTAGGATTACTCCTTGGATTAGATCCAAACAACCAATCTCACGAGCTAAAGGTGATTCCTTGAGTTAACACATGAATGAATTCAGGTAATACATTGGAGACCGCTATAAGATAGACACTCGGAAATTACTACATCCATGTGTTGGTGTTATGTCTTATTACAATAGCAGTACAAATATTCTTAGACATGACGTAATAGTTACCTTTTGTAGGAGTTTCTATACCTTGGCGATCAGGATGACATGGATGATTATGGGTATAGGGATGATCACATGTTGGTAAGCTATGTAGTTAAGATGGGATCCATTGCTCCTGATATAGTAATATAATGGGAAATGTACCTTAGGGTCCCTTGTTCAAGTGACACACTCATAAACCTTCAATTAGAGTATAAGATTGATAGAATGGGTTTCTAGTCAATCAAGATACATAATGGCTGAGTGGTGTTCTTCATGAATTCTGATTACAGGATAGCTAGGGCTATTGCATGAGCTAACACTTAATCTGAGCTCAATAAATTAGATGGTACTTAACCTGATGGAAGGAGTGCATTATATTTGTTACTACTATAGAACCGGATCAAGTCATAGGCACGTGACATTCCAAGTATTAGGGGATCATAAACATTTGCTAGAAAGCCCATTTGATAGTATAGATCTATCAGGTTCCATATCGGTCTGGAACACTGAGCCTAAAGGTTCCCGATCGATATGCCAAGTTTAGGTTAACCTTTAGTGGCTCTATACTTTGGGATCCTATGAGGTCACACACAATGGGTGTTTATCGAACTATAAAAAAAACCTATGGACTAGGTCTATACCTAAAATACAAATTGTGAAATTATTGAGAAGAATTATTAATTGGTTAAACCGAATTGATAATTAAACGAGAAAGGGATTTTACCCATTGTGAGTGGGCCCCAAATGAACACGAGTTGTTCGAAGTGGGGCTTACGCGGCTGTCTAGCTAGCCAATGGGCTCACGGGCCGCTAGCGCTCAAGAACAGCCCGCACACACTAGCGGGCTGCATATCGCAAGTGTTTCTGCAAGGTAGCACTTGTGCGCAGCATGGGCTGCGCACAACCTTGCAAGACAGAGTTTGTAACTAGAGCTTGCCTTGTGGAATCCTACGGGTCCATATACCCAGGCAACAGACCCGATAAACATTAGATGTGTTTATCCCATCCCATGTAGAGTTATAGGGGGAGTTTATCTCTCCCCCATTTTTCCCTATATATAGAATTGAAGCCTTTTACTATTCACATACCAGAAAAGCTTAAAAGCTAATTTTCTCTCTGATTTCTACTCTCCTCCTCTTTTTTTGTGCGAGATCCTACACGAGTTTCTCCAAAAAAATTGAAGCGTTCTTATAGTAGGCTCTAAGTTTAAGTGAGCTTTCGAGGTTTTGTTTTCGGGTTGATTTTTGAACAGTCTAGCAGCCACTGTAAATCGATGGGTTCTACCTCTTTGAGCATTTAGTCGGTGAAGTTCTGTGTGGATCAATTCATAGAGACTCACCTAGTTTGGAAGCTCGTAATGTTAGAATCAATCAAAGGGAATACCTCTACAAAATGAGAGATTAAGCACGCATAAAGTGGTAATGCTTTAATCTTTAGATACTAGGTTTCTTTTATATGTTTCATAAAACTAAAAGCATCTATGGAATGTTTTATCTTAGATTATATCAATAATGGTATCTTAGGAGATCCTTAGGTTAATTTTAAGTTTTGAAATTACACCTTGCTACGATTGCATGTTCAATTACTATCTTGATTAACCAACAATTTTTATTCTACACCTAACCTTTCTTCACTATCATCCTCAACCCCCTTAATCCTTCTAATTAAGGAAGTTCCTCTAACCGAGAACTATGCTTAGGAGGGATTAGTAATGTTTGTGTTGCTGAGGCAAATTTTATAACCAAGAAAGCAACTTTATGTAATAGATAGCCTTCGAGAGGATTTGACTGATTCATCCATCTTAGCATAGATTCGAGAGCTAGAAAGGAAGAAACTGCCTTCTCTCCAAATTGATGCTGAGTTGGATGGGGCAGTAAGCCAAGTTCTAATAACCTAATAATTGACGAATCTATCTGGTTACAGGAAGGCTAAGATTCTTGAGTTTGATGAACACTCCAAAATCTCTTTGGATTCAATCTATATTGAAGAGTTTGAGAAAATCTAAGGGAGTCTATTTGCAATAAGGAATAATATGGTGAAAGAGATCGCAAAGAGCCTTCTGGATAAGATGGCTCTAATCTTGTCAAGGCTATCAGATTTTGCACCTCAGCTTAATGCAACAATGTCATCTATTCCAACTTCAAATGTCATTATAAATGCAGTGTCTAGTAAAGTAAAGAATAACATTGACTCTACTTTAGAACAACTAAGTTATCTCAATGCCACTTTAGCAACACAGACTATGCAGTTCCATAAGTTTGGTGAGGAGGAAGCCAAAATAAAGATAAGCACGGACAAGTAGCTTAGTGAATTGTCCAAGCAACTAGACGTTAATAAGTACATATCTCACAAAAAGTGCAACATGATGGAGAAAATGTCAAAGCTTAAGATTGCCTATGATAAAAAGGTGTATAATGTTGTAAAGAAGGTGGATAATGATGTTAAAATGGTGGATAAACTAGTGTTTAACATGGATGGGATGAGTGATAAGCTTGACTCAGCTTGTGCTATCATGAAGTTAAATACTAAAGATGTTGTGAAGAAGTCTCAAAAGGCATTTATTGAAGCTATGGGTAAACTATTTCCAAAGCCTACTAAGTTAGTCGACTGTAACAATAGCCTCACTATGCATGAAATGCTTAACACCTTAGCAGACAAAATCAATGAGATACAAGGAAAAGTTCAATGTTTGTGGAGACCGGAGAGCATGATGCAAATGACATATATTTCATAGCAAGAACTATGCATCTAATGTGTCCAAGGATTGTAGAGATGTAGGCTAAGTTGAAGATTGCATTATCCACAGTTGATTTTAGTGGTCTTCTACGATGCTTTCAATAATTTGCATGCCAAGGATTTGATTAGAATGCTCATTTCACAAGGTGCCATCATCTGTTACAACAAGAGCTAAATAAGCAAGAGGTTCTATTTGTATAAGGAAAGAAGTAGCTTGAGAATAAAATATCGCCAGCTATCATAAGGAAGTAGGAGGAATTTCAATTTACAATCGACTCCTTTAATGCATATGTCAATCAAACTGTAATGGAGCAAATAACAAAGGGGGAGAAAGTAGCTAAAGATCCTCACAAAGCTCCTTAGCATCAAATATCAAATGTCAAACCTAGATCGTAACATCAACTAAAGCAACAACATCCAGTTTACTCACTAAGAGGCAAAGGCTCATCTTCTCAACAACGTGATCCTAAGCTATGTAGGTAGTTTTTGAAAATAGAAATTTAATAGGGTTTAATGTAAAAACTTAGTATATGACACTGCTTGTAACTTACTAAGTTTAATCAATGAATATTACAAGTTTATATCCAAGTTAATAACTTCTTAACTTAGTATTTTTTTGTTATTCTTGCATATAATGTTATAACAAGAATTAACAAGACTAACTTGAATGGAGAAGCTGAGTAAGACAAAGTCCTAAGATAAAGAAAAGTTCTTTGAGTATGTGGGAGCTGATGCTGACTGAAGAAAATCAACTCAGCTTGGGAGAGTCTATGATGACTAAGGAGTTAACTAAACATGGGGGAGTCTTACATCACTTATCAAGTATTCCAATATCAATGAAATACTTATTTAATTAATTTCTTTTCTTACTTGGTTTGTTATCTATTCCAAAATGGGGGAGATTGTTGAAACCAAGTTAAAAGTACTTCACAGTACTTAGAGTTTTGGAAATGATAAATGGATTAGGATACTAAAATTTAATTAGGTACTAAGTAGAGTCTTAAATGAGTAAGTTTTACTTGAGTGTGTTTTGAGGAAAACAACTCAATTTTACTATATCTTAATTAAGTTGTGGCTTACAGAAGGAAAATTTGTGTGTTGAGTACTCTATAGTTTACGCCATATAACTCAACTTGTGCTGAGTACCTTTTAGTTAGTGAAATACTCAGTATATCTAAGACACTTATAATATTATAACACTTGTGCTTTTAACCATTTGTGTGAAGACAAAACATTCCCTTTGATGCTTTTCAGGTAAAAAGCACTAAAATAAAAATGGAGATTCATGTGGTCCTCACAACCAAAAGGTGTTAGTACATAATGTTTAAGATACCTCACTTACATCCAAGAGAAAAGGTATCTTTCGACATGCACCATTTTCTAGTGTCTTTGCGAAACTCTGCAATATCTGCAGAGCAACCGATCATAAGATTCCACATTACTAATCGCGCGCTTCTCTCTCAAATGGATTTTCTTGAAGAAATGAGTTATTGATGAATCAAAGATTAATTGTTTAATCTAGCACCTTAACATTTTAAATCGCTATCTAAAAATGTCTTGGAATCTGTTTTAAAGAGGCTTTTTAAAAGTAGTGAAGAGAACAGGTTTTGATGAATAAGTCAAGATGAGAAGTTTGCAACAACTACTACCAGCTTCTACAACTATAAATAGAGACAGGAGCAGATGTTACATCTTGTTGAATCACCTTGAATTTCTTAAGAGCTAAATCTTTGATAAAGCAATCCTAGCATTTAAAAATTTTGATTCAAGCAATCAAAAGAAAACAACTCAGTTTCAAATCTGTTTGTTAGAGAGAAACTAGATTGGCTTAGAATCTTAGCTAAGCTATTACATTGTAAATGATTCAACACTTATCATAAGTTGAAATCCTCAATTCTTAAACTTTGTATCTAAATTCTATGTGAATCAATATAGGAATGGTACCTAAACTGAGTATTGAGAAGTACCTAAGAAGAAGGGTACATTTTGTAAGTGTCCACCCATTGAAAGGCTTCTTCACTTATTAAAGGAAAGGAATCACTAGTGGATTTAAACTAAGTATTTAGAAGTACCTAGAAAGTAGGTGTACACTTTCCTTCATATCTTTTGTTACCTTTATAAGTGTTTACACTCGTACATCATCTCTCACTTTATTAAATCTCCTTGAAAACTAATCTGAGCTAATTAAGATTACTGATCACAGCTTGAAGGTAAACTAATTTAGTGAAGCTGAGTATTATAGTTTTTAGACAAAAAAGTGCACTAAGTTTAAGTCACTAAGCACGCATTTAAAAATAATTTGGCTTAATTTTTAAATCTACAAAGAGTCAAGTAAATCTGCATTAACCCCCTCTACACCATTATTAAGGCTAAAGAGGACCAACAATAAAACTACCATTATATCACCATCTCAAGAGTGATGGATCCCATCTCTACTACTCGATTTACCAACAAATGGTCATCACTATACCAGTAATCATCCATGTTATTGGGATAATAGGGCATGCATGAGTAAGACCCAAAGTATAACAACTTTAGCATAAGGTAACTAGTATCTCAAGTTTGAGGATACTCGTACTGCTACTGCAATAAGACGTGAAACTGACACATGAATATAGCTATTTCAAAGTGTATGTCTTATAGTGGTCTCCAATGTTACCTGAATACATTCATGTGTTAACTCAAGGTACAACCTTCAACTCATGAGATTGGCTACTTAGATCATATCGAATGAGTAAGCTTACAAATGCTAGTTTGTCCACTTCACTTATGTCTAGTCTCAATAAAACTATGACTAGTGATATTTAGATTTTTCCATAATTACACATGTGTGCAGTTCTCACTCCATAGAGCTCCCACTATATCATTGCAATTTCACTCTATGAAATATTCATGGACTTTCTTTTATTAAATCAACGAATATATACATATATATAATACTATATATATATATAATGCTAGCAAGATACATAAGTAGAGAAGATCATCGATATATAACAAAGGTGTCTTATTATTTATAACAATAATTCAAAACTGCTTTTACATTAGTGACTAATAAAGATACTTAGCCCTAATTGCCTCTAGGGTATACATCATTTGTCACATACTCCCATTTGTATTAGAACAAATTGCCCATGTGCTTCATGCCATACTCGTTAACATGTTAGCCATGCTTAACTTGAGTCAATAGATTTGTAAGCCTTTCCATTAGATTCTGATCTGTACGGGTGTATTTTAATCTTATATCCTTTCTATCAACTATCCCCTCAATGAGATGGTGCATTCTCAGTACATGTTCATTTCTCGAACGAGACCGTGGTTCCTTTGCCTAAGCAATATCTCTATTGTTATCGCAATAGACTATTATTAGATTTACAATGCAAGATACCACACCGAGATCACTAATAAATCCCTTTAGCCAGAAACCTTGCTTAGTTGCTATAGAAGCGGCTATATACTTAGATTTGGTGGTTGAATAGATAGTCGTATCTTGTTTGAAACTTTCTAAAAAATACCCCTCCATTTAACATAAACAAATTACTTGATTGGGAATTGTAATTATACCTCTAAACTTGCATCAGTGATTCCCTTCATAAAGAGATCACCTTCTCTATAAAATAAAAACATATCCTTAGTTCTTCTTAAGTACTTGAGGATAGTATCTATCCATATAGTGCTTCTCACCAACATAAGATTAAAATCTTATTATGATGATCAAAGCATGTGAGACATTTAATCGAGTGCATACCATAGCATACATGATGGATCCTGTTATCAAAAAGCATTGGAAATTCCATTTTATACGCAGTCTATCCTCTTGCATTCTTGAACACTCACATTTAGAAAGGTTAATCTTGTGAGACATAGGAAGATAACCTCTTCTTAACAAATCAAGGTTAAATCTAGCCAATAACTTCTATATGTATGTACTTTGAGAAATACCTGACCTATCATGATAGATATTTATACCAAGTATAAAAGTTGCTTCTCCTAGATCTTTCATGGAGAACTTCTTTGACAATCATAAATTAACTGTATGAAGAAAAGGAACATCATTTCTTGTTAATAATAGGTCATCAAGATATAATTCAACGAAAAGGATTGCACTCTTACTAACCTTCTTATATACACAGGGCTCATTAATGTTTGGCACAATTTCAATTTCTTTAATTATCTCGTCAAACCTAATATTCCAACTCCTTGATGCTTGCTTAGTTCCATAAATGGACCTTTGCAATATACACACCTTCAAGCCATCTTGAGATGTAAATCTTTCAGGTTGTATCATATATACATCCCTATCGTGGTTCCCATTAAGGAACGCGACTTTCACATCCATATACCAAATCTCACAATGATAATGAGTAGCGATGACAAAGGAGTATTCTAATAAACTTTAGCATAACAATTAGTGAAAATGTTTCACCATAGTCAATATCCTTTTTATGACTATAACCCTTTGCAACTAGCCTTGCATTATAGGTAATTACATTACCATCCATATCAGTTTTTTTTTAAAACCCACTTGCATCCTTTGGGCTTAATCCCACTTAGAGCATCAACCAAGTCCCAAACTTGATTTTTATACATGGAGTTCATCTCTGACTTCATGGCTATTAGCCATTCGTTAGACTCGAAGACTTCCATTACTTCTTTGTAAGTCTTAGACTCGTCATCTCCCATGAGAAAGATGTGCTTATCATCAGTGATGAAATAACCATATCTTTTAGGAACGATTGGAGCCCTACCTAACCTACGCAATGTCTACATTAGAATAGGTTGTTCCATGCTTACACTTTCTAGTGTAATAGGTGCATGATCAATCAATCGATTGTTTGTTTGATCTTTTGGAGCATCAACCTCAAGATTGCCCCACTAGCTTCTTAAGGAATTGATCATTACTAGAAACAATTAAATTTTCTTCCTTGGGATTATAAAAGGTGTGTCCGATAGTCTCCTTGAGTTAACCTATAAATAAACATCTATCAAACTTAGCACCTAGCTTATTTGAATTAGTCTTTTTAACATAAGCTGGACTTCCCCTAACTCTTTGGTAAAAAAGTGTTGGTTTCTTACCATACCACCTTTCATATGGCATTTGATCAACTTATTTTGAGGTACTCTATTAAGAATATGAATTGACTTCTCAAGTACATAACCCCAATATGATCTACGAAGTTCTTCTTAGCTCATCATGGACTGAACCATATCAAGTAGGGTTTTTTTCCTCCTTTCTAACACTCCATTGTGTTGGGTTGTATAGGGAGGTATCCATTAGGATAAAATACCACTATCCCTTAGATAATCATGAAACTCTTTGCTCATGTATTCACCTCCTCAATCAGATCAAAGGGTCTTGACACTTTTTCCAAGCTGTTTATCTACTTTGGTTCTAAATCCTTTAAAATTCTCAAAACTTTTTGACTCGTGCCTCATATGGTATAGATAATCATATAGTGAGTAATCATCAATAAAGGTTATGAAGTAAACAAAACCTTCAAGTGTTTACTACTCATTAGACCACATACATTGAAGTGTATTATTTCCAAAGTACTTGTTGCACGCTGAACATTTCCGTTGAAAGGTTTCTTTGTCATCTTGCCTTTTGAATAAGGTTCGCACGATTAGACATGATGTATACCCTAAAGGAAATTAGGGAGATATGTCTTAATTAGTTATAATGAACAAACGATTTTAGATTATTATTAAATATAATTAAGGCATCTTTGTTATTTATCAATGCTTTTATTTAATCATGTATCTCACTAGTATCATACATGTATAGTATTGTGAGCATGGGATTTTGTACTAGCTCTCACATTTGATGATGCTAGCTTTTTCGGGGATTTTATCCTTGAAACACACATTTTTTGAGTATCCTAACGTATCCGAATGGGAATCCTCCTCGTCTCTAATTCAGAAAGATGTTTTTAATAAAATTATTTAATTTTATTTAGAAATTAATTAAATAAAAATTACGAAAATACAAAAAAAATTCGAAAATGAAAACCCTAGGGGAATGCATCCCGGGCCGGAGCCTCGCCAAACTTGGCGAGGTAAGGCTCGCCAAGCTCTTGGAGAGGCCTTGCCAAGGATACGGCGAGGAGCCTCCCCAAGGTTTTCTCCGGCGAGGCCCCTCGTCGGAAAAACTAACCATTTTTGGATTTTTTAGGATTTTCCTATAAATAGTCGGGTCTTTTTCGATTAACAGGATACCAAAAATTATTAGATAAAATATAGCTTTAAAATGACTTTAATTTCCAAGAATAAGACGAACTATTTTTTGGACATCCTACACAATATTTTACCGAAACATAAAGGACGAGGAGGATTTTCAATGGCCAATCGGATATCTTCGAAGTGGATTCATTTCGTAAGGGTAAGCCTCTGAGTTCCTAGAACTGCAATTCTCATGCTTTCAGTGTTTAATTTCTTCCTCTGATTTAATCTATGGCCCTAGAATTGTTATCATTTTATTTTATTTCAACTGTTGTAATTCTTCTTCATCTTTTTCTTTATTAAAAGAAGATGTATGTTAGAACACCCCCACGAAGGGAATAAAATAAATTCCCGGAGAATAGTCCTCACCAATTTACCATTCGAGCAATTTCTTTAAGTAAAATGAGCAACTAATGTGCTAATAAAACGAACGGTTTTATTTAAATACAAACACAATATTGCGATTGATTTTTTTTAGGCCACACGGGCCTCGCTAAATTCAAAATCGAACATACATGTTATCTCCTATGGTAACCTTTGTGGATGTAGGTAGATTAGGATTAGATGTATGTTTAGGATTTTAATTTTCCTTTGGGTATCGCAATTTCAATTTTTTGGGAAATGTAATTAATAGGTTAGCGGGCGGTTGCATCCCCCGATTTTTGAAAGCCTTGTAATTTTATTTTCCGCA
>CATIWQ010435122.1:0-33001 GCA_949673415.1 Euphorbia schlechtendalii
CATTTGCATAAAAAATAACTACATACCACGTGAAATCTTTTATATGAAGTATAAAAATGACTTAAACTATAGTGTTTATTGTGTGAATTTATTATGATAATAAGTGTAATTATACACTTATCAGCTGTACCATTCATTGATCGGGTGGCCTATTGTGATGACGAAGAGCTTAGCCATCATTCGATCGTTGACCCTCAATGCTCTCATCACCGTCTAATAATGCGTCAAGTGAGCGTGCGGGTTGCTAGATCCTATGTACTTCTCAAACTGCGGCATTGCAAAGTTTGAGGGCAAGCTGTCTTCATCCCCGATTTTCAGTTGTGTAGGGTATGTGTTCCTTAGGTGGCCACCATGAATGGCCAAGAATTGTTGCCATAGTTCTGCCATTCCTGGATATTGGAGGATGGCATTCCTTGCACTTGGATAAGAGCTATATTTCTCATGGGGATATGCCACAAAATGGGGCAGTTGAGGTGCCTGGAACTGTGAGGCGACTAATGCACTCCAGTTAGGAATAGGGTGTTGGGTCATTCCTTGGTAGAAAGGCCCTGGTGCGAATGTCGGCTAGATAGGATGACTTTTTCCTACCCCAAATTGGTAATAGGTAGTAGGAGTTGAGGATACTGCATGTGAGGTAGGATGTCCCCCTGTTTGATTGACGTTGTTGAGGGTGACCTCTCCAGGCTAGACACTGCATTCTGGGCCCTCCCGATGTGTTGGTAAATGAGCAATGCTAGCTGTTCACTATTGGCAAAGGCATTTAAGGTAGCTACAATCTCGGTGCTCACCAACGACTACTGAGAATTTTTTCCCGTAAGGACAGGGTGATCTTCCCTCGCGCTTTCTTCTTATGGATTGGCCATAATAGTGCGTTGAATTGAATCTAAGTCTGAACCCGAGTCCTCATTTGAGTTAGTGTATGGAAACCCCTCCAGATTGGCCACAATCGAGGAAACATGGACCAGGCGTCAAGCATGCCTTCTCCAAGCTATGATATACAAGCAAAAGATTAGACTGTGGATGTAAGTTTCATGACATGACTCATGATGCGAGAAATGCGTGAGATGTTTAATGTTATGGCTACATTCACAAAGGGTTAGCATGCCATGATGTGAAATAACATGTATGTCAATCCATTTAAACAAATAGTTTAGTCGTTAGGTAAAGATGAAAACATATGGAAATGAAAATCCAACATAGGGGGTTAGATTTGAGACTTGTACAATGTCTGTGTGACATCGTAACATGAGTGATGTAAGTGAGGTTACTAAGTTACCTATGTGGTAATAGGTCAATGGTTTGAGGTTTTGTACTATGACTAGGTCTCATGGAATGAGAAGGTCAAAATTGTTTCGGGCAAGCGGTGTGACATACCTTAATAAAATGAAAAAACTACCGTATGTAGCTACCAAATGAATGATTTGGTTATTTTTCCCAATTAGGGTAGAGTTTCAGATACCTATGTGGTCATCACTATTTGAGGGTATGTGGTGATATGTGAATTATTATCTCGTGTGGGTGAATGATTCGTGTATGAGGCGTATACCCTTGAAGATTTGGTAAGGCAAGACTTTTGAAGTAAGTTTTCCTCGTGTGGGCTTAGGTTAGGACATCAACTGGGATATCCTTTAATGTGGGAAAAATGGTTTTGGGTAGGTATTTTCCTCGTTTGGGTTTATGGTGTGTATAATTACCCCGGAAGGGCTGTGAGTTGGACATCAAGTGGATATCTCATGGGTAATGTGTGGGATATATTATCGCCCCTTGTGGGCTAAGTGTCGGATGTCAAGTGGACATCAGGCAGTAAAAGGAAGGAATGTTTTCCATGTACAGGCTAATAGCGGGATGTCAAGTGGACATCTCGCTGAAAAAGGGTAATTGATGTTCCTAAGTGGTTTTATGTTGTCCTAGGGTGACATGATCTATAGTGTCAACTGTGCCTAAGTGTATGTGGTATCATGATGATAATGTGATATGTACATTTAATATCATGAGTGTGTACGTTTGAGTATCTGCATAAAAATTCATGGTTAGTATGACATTTGTACAATAATAAGTGTCCAGCACATAGCATGCAACATCTAAACTTCCAACCATATAACTCCTGTGTGTAGGGTTCTTGGCTAGTCTCTATACTAAGTTTGGTTCATCTTAGTACCGCGAGGATACTAAGGAGCGCACCCGTAGGAAAATATAATGCATGGTCGTTTGTTGGGTAACTCCCTAGGGAAAATGCCTACGGGTTATTTACATGATGTTTTGTAAATGGGTTGTTGATGTAGAAGGTTCTTGTTGCGCTAAAATACACTTAAGCCTCTCCCCAAATGGGTTGAGGGAGGTATATGAGATATGGCAACAAGTGCTCCACCTGCTCAAGTACTATCTTTTCTCAGGGAGGCAGATTAGTTCAAGAAAAAGCTTCGCCGTAATAGGGGTACCTTAGACTTATGGGCTATTCCCCTCTATTGCAATACGTTATTTATAAATATGTCATAATTAAGAGAAAACGGAATAATGTGATCAATAATTTTTGGCACTTATCCAAAATCTAAAACCTTTGAAAAATAAGTTTTTAGACAAATCCCTAGCGGAGTCGCCACTATGAGCGGACGACACAGAGTGGTGGGCTGAGAGCACGCAAAGATGAGAGGCACGATCCACCGGAGTGTTTGAAAAAAGAAAAAGAAGCATCAGATCGAGGACCCAGAAAAGAGGTTGAAAGAGAAGGCAAAAACAATTTTATATCAGTTCGAACCCGAATCTACCTTCTCTTAGTGTGGAGTTGCCACCTGGATTAGCTCTTTCTAGGAATTAGAGTCCTATGAGGCTTAACATCCGGGGGATGGCCCACTAAGACACATAGATTCGAGTTCGGGATAAGTTGCTTATTTCTTATATGATCACATTATATTACATCTATAAAAAATCGTATTTTCTTAGTTATGCATATTCGCACTTAGGTCGTTTTTGGAGTTTATGTGCATGATTCACGTATAGAAAAAGCAGTCCACAAAATAGTAAGTAAATGCGGAAATAAAAAGGTTACAAAAATTACATAAATCGGGGGATGCAGCCGCCCGCTAACCTATTAATTATATTTCCTAAAAAATATGTGCAATACCCGAAGGAAAAAAATAAAATCCTAAACATAAATCTAACCTGCATCCACAAAGGTTAGTGCAGGGGATATCACACATGTTCGATTTGATTTTAGCGAGGCCCGTGTGGTCTGATTAAAACATCGATGGTTTAAAGTTTTTATTTTAAATAAAAATAATTTATTTTTATTTACACGTATGTTGATAAATTTTATTAGTGAAAATGATCTCATGGTATAAGGTGAGGTCTGTTATCCGGGAATAATTTTAATTTCCTTCGTTAGGGTATTCTAAAAAAATAAAGAAAATAAATAAACATGAAGAAGAGAATTACAACATTATTTACATAAAAAAAATAAAAATATTCCTAGGTCGACAAATAAAATCAGAAAAAGATGAAGCAGACGAAAGCACGGAATCCGCAGTTTTAAGAACTCAGAGGCTTACCCTTTCGGCGTGAATCCACTTCGGCCTATCCGTTCGATCCAAGGGGAGTGTTCCTCGTTCATTTTGATTTAATTGTAGTTTAATTGAAAAATAAGTGTTTATTTATCCAAAAGATAATCAAACTCGGGTTCTAAATTTGTTTTAGACCCCGAGAATATCTGAGGATATTTAAAGAAAAGGTAGATGAAAAAAAAGATTTGAAAACAATTAAAATTTGAAATCTAAACATCTTTTGGATCTGAATATCTTTGAACAAAATATTTATCTGAAAGATAATCAGACAGGTTCTAAATTTGTTTTAAACCCGAGAATATCTGATGATTTTTAAGAAATGTAGGAAGAAGAATGATTGAAAATAATCAAGATTTGGGATCCAAATATGTTTTGGATCTAAATTATTCAAGAGAAATTGAAAAAAAATATTTTTGATGTTTTTTCGTTGTCTTTTTCTCTGAAAATCTAATTTTTTGTCTAAAATTTCGAGCCCTGATTATAAAAAAAGACCCGATTATTTATAGGGAAAATCTCGAAAATCGAAAAAAGGTAAATTTTTCAGGCGAGGGGTCTTGTCGGAGAAAATTTGGCGAGGCCCTTGGCCAAGGACTTTGGCGAAGCTTATACCTCGCCAAAGGATTTGGTGAGGCTGCCTCACCAAGGACTTTGGCGAGGCTTACCTCACCGAAGCCTTTTGGAGAGGTTTGCCTCGCTCACCTTTAGCAATATGGGCCGCCGAATCCGGTTTTCCACGATGTTTTATGTACTTTTATATATTTTTAATTAATTTCTGAATTAAAGTCATTTTAAATTCAATGACGAGGAATACTCCCATTTGAAGATCGTCGGATGGCTGAAAATTGTGTGATTCGAGGATAAATATCCCGAAAAGCCATCATCATTGAACGCGCGAGCTGGAATAAAATCTCGTGCTCACAGCTGCAAGAGTATAAGATGTTGTAGATGGGTGCCAGCGAGGGTATTCAGGCCAGAATACTAAGTTCATTAACATCATTAATGAATTGAAACATCTTGGCAAAGAGTTCAATGAGGTTGAGCTAGTGAAGAAGATTCTTCGCACTCTTACCTTAGAGTGGGATGCCAAGAAGTGCGCGATGAAGGAGGTTCATGATCTTAGGACCTACAACTATAATGAGATAATAGGCACCTTGCTAACCCAAGAAATGAGCCCGAGGAAATATACTGATGACTCCAAAAGGAGTAAAAGCAAGGAAAGAGAGGGTAAAGCCATTATCCTAAAAGCTGATTCCTCTGATGAATCTACAAGCTGCAATTTTGATAAGCATATGGCCCTTCTAACTAGGCATTTCAAATGCTTTATGAAGAAGGATGGGAAGTTCTATAAGAAGAAGTTTCCCGCTAAAATCAAGTCAACTCAGCATCGACGAGGAGCTAAGGAAGGACCCAAGAAGGAACATAACAAAGATATTAAATGCTTTGGCTGTGGTGAGAAAGGCCATATCCAGTCGAGCTATCCAAAGAACAAGAAGGATAGATACAAGAAGGGGTTCGTAAAGAAGAATGAGGCACTTGCTACCACCTGGAGCGATTCAGAAGAGTCTTCATCATATGATGAAGAGGTAACTGATTCCACCAACCTTTGCTTGATGGTCATTGAGAATGAAAGGGGCGAAGGCTCAGCATTTTCCTCAAGTAGAGGTCAAACTGTTCCTGTCTCTGAAGCTGAGTGCAAGAAAGGGAAAGCTCTTCAAACTGAGGTACATTCTGAAATCTCTTTATCAATAGAAGAGTTCGCCCATACACTCTTTGATTTCAAGAAACTGACTAATAAGTCGATGAAAAACATGAAAGAAATAGTGAGGAGAAGTGAAGATCTGGAAGACACTATCGCTCCTTATCTCTTGATATCCGCTTTCTTCAAGAAAAAGCTAAGTATTAGGATTGTCATGTTAGCAAGCTCACTAAGAAATTAGATGAGTTGACTGTTGAAATCACAGCTTTAATGAAGGAATGGGTTCCTCCTCCAGCCAACAATCAGACTCTGAATAACTAAACTCGCAATTCTAAGAAGAAGAATTCATCTAAAAAGAAGAAAGAGAGCAAGCCCAAAACAAAAAAGGCATACGATTTTTGTGGAAAAGCTGGACATGGTACAGTTTTCTGTAGGCATAAAAATGGTTATTACGATGAGTATGATTAGAATAACTTAAGCACTGGTAACAAAGGAGGACTCAGCTCGAAAGCATGGGTACTTAAGAAAACGTAACTGTTTTGCTAGTGAGCCTTAGATCTGGTGATGACTCTAGAATGTGAATCGGATGCTCAAGGCATATGATAGGAGACTAAAGTAAGTTCATCTCATTGGAGCGCAAAAGAAATGGAAGTGTCAGTTTTGGAGATAACAAAAAAGGTAAGATTGTGGGTTGTGGCACTGTAGGTGTCTCTTCTTCAATTGAAGAGGTTTCTCTAGTCAAAGGACTCAAGTTCAACTTGATTATTATAGCCCAGCTTTGCGACTAAGGTAGGAAGGTTACATTCGACTCAACTAGTTGCTCAATTATTGACTATAAGACTAATTCTACCATCCTCTTTGCTCCTAGAATCAATAATGTGAATATTATTAATTTATCCCCTAGCTCCATTAATGTGAGTCTTGTATCTAAGGTTGGGTTATATATATATGAACATTCTATCCAACCTGACCAAAAATCAATTAGTTGTGGGTTTACCCAGCATCAGCTTTGAAAAGGATAAAATGTGCTCACCTTACCCACTAGGTAAGCATGTTAAGAAATCATTTAGGTTAATTAATCATGTACTAACTAAGTGACCATTGGAGCTACTCCACCTGGATCTGTTTGGCCAAATTCAGCCTATGAGCTTAGGTGGAAAGAGTTTTCATTGGTGGTTGTTGATGACTTCACAAGATTCACTTGGGTAGTCTTGCTGAGTAGCGAAGACGAGACATATGAATCTTTTGTCAAGCTTAGTAATCAGATAATGAATGAAATAGGAACTAAAACCAGTAGAATTCGAAGTGATTATAGACGTGAATTCGAGAACTTTCATTTCAAAGAATTCTGTTCAGTGCATGGGATTGACCATAACCTCTCTTATCCTTATACCCCTTAACAAAATAGGGTTGTAGAAATGAATAATAGAACCATAGTTGAAATGGCTTGGTCCATGCTGAGTGATAATAATCTACCAAAGCACTTTTGGGGAGAAGCTGTTAACATAACTTGTTATATCTTGAATTAGGTTTTAATTTACCCAATTCCAGAGAAAAAAACCTAAGAGCTTTGGCGAGTGCGCAAGCCTAAGATTGGTTATCTCAGATCATTTGGCTATAAGTGTTTTATTCTTAACACTAAAGAGCAGTTAGGTAAGTTTGATCCAAAGTTTGATGAAGGTATCTTTCTGGAATACTCAACTAATAGTCGGGCATATATAATATATGTTAAACGTACTGGCCTATTAGAGGAGTTTATGCATGTAGATTTCGATGAAACTAACAATGCAGATAGACATCCATCTGATGAAGATGAAGGAGTAACCCAGCAAGAAAATCCACTTAGAATGCCACTCTCTGTACTACCCAACCCAGTGCAAGAACCTGAAGATGATGATCTTTCTATCAACTTCAACGATGGAGAAGATCAACCTCCACCTCAGCAACCCATTGTAGATCCTTCAGCTACTGATACGAGTCTACCAAGGGAGATTAGGAGGCATCCCAACCACCCGCTAGATAGCATTAATCATGATGTTCACAATCTGGTGATGATGCGAGGTCAGCTCAGCAGAATGATGAGTCATCCAACCTTTATCTCATTGATTGAATCCAAGAAGTTTGAAGATGCAGAAGGAGATGATTATTGGATGATCGTAATGTAAGAGGAGCTGGATCAACTCAAGCGCAATGATGTTTGGGATCTACTCACTAAGCTTAAAGGGAAACCAATTATCGATACCAAATGGGTTATGAAGAACAAGCTTGATGAAGATGGTTCTGTTGTTAGGAACAAAGCTAGGCTTGTTGCGCAAGGCTACAATCAGCAAGAAGGCATTGATTATGATGAGACTTATGCTCCTATAGCCAGGCTTGAAGCTATTCGAATCCTGTGTGCTTTCGCATCTCATATGAACTTTAAATTATTTCAAATGGATGTTAAAAGAGCATTCCTAAATGGATTCATTTAAGAAGAAGTTTACGTTCACCAAACTCCTGGTTTTGAAGATTTGAAGAATCCTAAGCATTTCTTCAAATTGAAGAAAGATTTCTATGGATTAAAGCAAGCTCCTAGAGCTTGGTATGAGAGGCTAACCAACTTCTTGATCACCAAAGGTTATGAAAGAGGAAAAGTGGATACGACTCTATTTATCAAGTGAAGGAAAGAAGATGCGTTACTGGTCCAAATATATGTTGATGATATCATATTTGGAGAAACTAATGAGAAGTTATGCAAGGAATTCAGTAAGCAGATGAAAAGGAAGTTTGAAATGTCTATGATGGGAGAGCTCAACTTTTTCCTTGGTCTTCAAATTAAGCAGAATGAAGATAAAATCTTTATCAGTCAAGCAAAGTATGCTAAAGAAGTCTTGAAGAAGTTTGACATGGAGCATTCAAAGCCAATGTCCACTCCCATGGCCACTGATACTATCTTAAGTAATGATGAAGTTGGAAAACCTATAGACAATAAGCTCTATAGAGGAATCATTGGTTCTCTTCTTTATCTTACAAGTAGTAGGCCAGACATATAATATGCTGTGTGCTACTGTGTTCGTTTTCAAGTTGATCATAGAGAATCTCATTTAGCAATTGTGAAGAGAATTCTCAGATACTTGCAAGGTTCTATTGAAGCAGGTTTATGGTATCCCAACAGCATGGATTTCACTCTAAGAGGATTCATAGATGATGATTATGGAAGAGACAAGCTAGATAGGAAAAGCACCACAGGAGGATGCCATTTCCTTGGAGATTGCTTAGTCTCATGGTATAGCAAGAAGCAAACTTCTGTTATGCTGAGTACAACTGAAGCTAAGTACATGGCGGTAGGGAGTTGCAAAGCACAACTACTATGGATCAAGCAATAACTAGAATATTATGGTATGAAGTCAATGTGTCTTGAAGTTATGTGTGATAACAAAAGCACAATTGACCTATCCAAGAATCCAGTTCAGCATGAAAGGATGAAGCATGTCAACAATAGACATCACTTCATTAGAGATCATGTGCTAAGGGGAGATGTCAAGCTGGAGTATGTTCCTTTAGAAGAACAGCGTGCTAAGATATTCACCAAACCATTACCCAAGGTACAATTCAATATCCTGAGGTAGCTTATTGGAATGGCGAACCCCATGTGAAGAAGAAGAAATCAGATCTTTGGCTGAGTGTTGAAGATCAAGCCCTATTTCAGCAAGGAGATGACACATGTTTAACTTCGTCTAAAATTTAAAGTAACAACGTGAGATTCAGTTTCACTGTTAAAATCAAAACCACATTTTCAAAAAGACGTGCTTTTGAATTGGAACCATTTTCTGCTAAACTCACCATTTTACTAAGGAGGTTAATAATGTGTTAATCTCAGTGTTAATTCTCATGTTGAGCTGAGGAAGAGCCACGTATCATCGCCATCTCAAGAAGTCTATGAAAGCTGAAGGAGTTGAACAGAGAGTGCGAGCACAGGATTTTGATCCCCACTTCGTGAGTTCGATGATGAAGCTATAATTTATTCTCCTTTACTAGTCTTTCACTTTGACACGGTCTCGGAGATCCTCGAGAGAAGTATTCTTCATTTCTTTCAAGCTCCAAGCATGTCTTTTTTACTCAGATTAGTAAAGACTAGGATAAAATTAAATCTAATGCTCATGTTGATGTGACTACATCAGTATTAGAATTGGCAATGACGGTTTTAGCATTGCAATGACGACACCGATATTGCCATCACAGTTGAAAATAGGCTTGGTTTAAGCCAAAATCTATCCGAAAAAGGTAATAGTGACATTGATATTGACCATATCGGTACTGATTTTGCCACATCAGTACTGACATGTTCACATCGGTACCGACATAGTTACATCGGTATCGATGTAACCAACATCACTACCCACGTGGCCATGCCGGTACCGAAATTGCTGAGTCAGTAGTAGCACGATGCACAATTTTGGGAATAATGGATGCAATAGTTCTCTAGGGCCCTTGTACCCTTAGTTGACCTCTCTAGCAAGCTAAATACTGTAGAGTGGTTGGATAGGGTCCTCCTCCCTTAGATTAGGGGGGGTGAAAAGTTAAAATATGGGTGAATCATATGAAATTTGAAATTTAGATTGAAGGGAGCTCTCCTACATAAGGAGACTAACATTCAGACCAAAGGGGAGAGAGGGAGAAAATAGAGAAGCTCACTTTTTGAAGAAGAAATAAGAAACAAAGGAGCTTTACTAATTTTCAAAAAAAGTTAAGTTGCATTAGTGTGCTTTAAGCTAATATTAAGGTGTAATCACTAACTTTAAGTTACATTTTTCTTGAGAGTGCAAAGGAAAGTTCATAAGAAGGGTATGAACTTGGGATTTCTGGGATCTTTCTAAGCAATCATGAGGTTTAGATTCATAGAAAATTAAAAGTTAAGGAAAATTATATCTTTAGCTCATGCCACTTTGTGCCCTCTTTACTAAGTTTTAACTCAATAGAACTTAGTGGAGGGGTCATTTGCTTAATCTCTGCATACATAAAGGTCTATACGTCTTCAACTCGGGGAGTAAAACTTATCTCGCATCTTTTTTTTTTCTAAGCCAATTCACTACCTCACACGGAGAAAGAAACGAGGAGGGCTTCCCTGAGGAGCTTGGCGGATCTCGAAAAGTGGATTCTCAACTATGGGGTGAGCCTCTGAGTTCCTAGAGTTGTGTTTCATGCTATTTGTTGTTTTGATGTATTTTTGAAAGTTTTAAAGTGTTTGCGGTTTTCCTTTTGAATTTTGGAAAATTCAGGCAATGCTAACATCGGTGTTGCAACTTCAGTGTCGGTGTTACAAAGCTGACACCGATGTCGGTGTTACCTTTATTTTCCAGAACTTTAATTTACATATTATGCACTAATGATGGGTAGTTAACTGAAAATGACATATTTACATGAACATATTGAGATCATTAGAATATTTACATGCTATGTTAGTTTTTTGGACGTATTCCGAGGAAGATTAATATTTAATCTATAGTTCCCTCTTAACCGAGATAAAATTATTAATGTGTCAGAATTTTCCCATAATATGTACGAAAGGAAAGCATCTATGTTCATGAACCTAGAATTGCTTACGATTCCATTTAGAAGTAGGAAACCCGCACCCGGATATCCAACCTGATGAAATTCACATGTGGCATTTTCATCAATAAAATGAGCAACATACTTGTATAAAATGGATTATCTTTCATTACGGAAACCATGAGCCTTTGTCAGTACTTTTTTATTTAACTCGACCACGCGGGTCTTCTAAATATTCAAACTAAACATACTCGGTGCATTGGTGCGAGCATGGGATTTTTCCCCGACTTGCGAGTTCGATGATGAAGCTGTAATTTATTTTTTCCTTGCTAGTTTTTCACTTTTTACAGGGTTTTGAATTCATCTGAAGGAAACTTGCTTTGTTTCTTTCAGCCTTAACCCTTTTTTTAGGCATTTTCAGCACAAAAAGCCTAAGGCAAAGATGCAATGTCGTTAACAACATTGCAATGTTGTTAACGACACCTTAATGTCATGAACGATATTGCGATGTCGTTAACGATATTGCGATGTCGTTAACGAAATCGCAATATCATTGACGACATTGCTAATGTCGTTAATGACATCACAATATCGTTAACGACATTGACTTTTCAGCAAAACTAAAATTGCATTTTCTGCAATTTT
Organism: Euphorbia schlechtendalii; assembly: GCA_949673415.1. Taxonomy (NCBI): domain Eukaryota; kingdom Viridiplantae; phylum Streptophyta; class Magnoliopsida; order Malpighiales; family Euphorbiaceae; genus Euphorbia; species Euphorbia schlechtendalii. The sequence continues at coordinate 11,428 of CATIWQ010435122.1, forward strand.
TAGTCAAAAGACCCATCTTTACCCCGTAATTGACTTTACACCATGTCTACATAATTCCATCCCACATGGGCATTAATGGAGGGAAGAAAATAATGCAAAAGACAAAAACAAGTAGCCTTTTTTGACTTTGGATTGAAGGGAGCTTTCCTACAAGAAGGGAGCTCACATTTAGCAGAAAGAGGGGGAGAAAAAGTGCTCAAATTTTCATGCAAAAGATGCAAGTGAGAGTTCAAAGTGTTCTTAAGCAAGTTTGAGTGTTCTTGAGTGGTTTTTTTGAGTTTTTACATTAAGTTTAGATTTTAAGCATCCAACAACCTAAAATTTTGGGTTAGTTAGATTAAATCCTTGAGGTTTATACACGAATGGAGAGTCTACAATATCTTTATCACTTACTTGAAGGTTACCACACCTTCTGAAGCATCTACTTTGGCAAGGAATAGATCCCTTCCAAAGATTTTCAGTAAATCACCAAATCCAACCCTTCCCGGAGGACTTTATGGACCTTAAAGAAATTGGATTCATGAATATGGGGTAAGCCTCTTTTTTCCTAGAGTTTGTGCTTACATTTATATGCTTTTCTTTTTGAAGTTTCATTTTCTTTTCGGTTATTTCCATTTTTGAACATCAATTTGTTTTCTGGAAATTTCAGTATGATTTCAAATAGTTTTGAGTATTTTATTTACATAAAAATATTCTAAACATCTTTAGCTTTCCATAATGATAAAGATCATCCAAATTGATTAAGTATAACAAAAGTTATGATCGTTTGAATTTTCAGATTTTTGTTTTGCTATTTCTACTGTTTTTGTGTGTTTTTTTGCAGGTCTGGAACCTCGATGTCGTTAATGACATGAACTAATGTTGTTAATGATATTGAAATGTAATTAATTACATGGCCTAAGGTCATTAATGACATTGCCTTTGGCAGAATTCAGTTTCACTTCATTTTGCTCTGTTTCGAATCGTTTAAGCTCAGAATGACCCGCTGAGACCCTTTTGAGATTAGAAATGCATCATTGGGGGTAAAAAAACTCTAAATTGTAATTATTTAGGATTTATATATGATTTTTTAATGTATTAATACATTGATTAAAGTTTGGAGTAGCAACAGAAGTGCTTCGGGCCATTCATATCGATATAGCCCTTCAAAGGGAAGTTGGTAACGATATGGATGACAATGTTACCATTGTTAACCCAAATGATGGCTATGTTATGCATGTTCGGCCTAGATTTATATTTCTAAATGTTGTTTTAGGTCACCCACATGAAGGAAACTCAAGTTCCCAGATAACCGACCCAACAATATAACGTGCGGCATTTTCACTAATAAAAATGACTAACATAGTTGAAAATAAAAATGAACAATTTTCATGGAATAAGAACTTCGAAATCTCTGTTGTTTTTACATCGACCACATGGGTCTTTCCAAAATCCCAATCAAGCATACATGGTACACTTGGTACATATTTGTGTGGTGGAATATCCCTTGTGCTAACCTTTGTGGATGCAGGTACTTCAGGATAGATGTATGTTAAGGTTTAATTTCCTTCGGGTATCGCATTTATCAAATGTAATATTTGTTAGATATCGATGTATTTAAGTGGTTTGTAAAACCCCCATCCCAATAAGTAATTAATCTCGTAGATTAGGTGCATTTACTTTCCTACATGTTTACTTTCTCGTACTTTATTTACTGCTTTCTACATGCACGATAAATAATCAAAGATATAAGTTGAAAACATCTAGATTGAATTGAAATATCATAAGTGTGGTTTCCAAATGGGAATAATGTTAAATCAAATGATGATGAAATAGGTTACTCATCCTGGACCCGAATCTCTGAACTATGGTATCGCTTAGGCTTAACGGATCTAGGCTGTACCAAATTTTCCCAGAAGAGCTGATCCGCGTGGCGAATCTGAGTACCATAGGCTAGAAGTTCTTATCTCGAGTCTTTTATCTTGAAAATCACTTCTAAGCATCTATTTTTCCAACATGCTTTTTTTGGAATATTTCAAAACCATTATCTATTTCGAAGAACCCCGCGCCCCATCTCACAGGGTCGGCGCCTCGCGGTGTCTGCATGGGTCAAACGTTATCCGCTTACAATTAGCACATACTTGTGTTGTGAAAATGTATTGTGCTAACCTTTGTAGATGCAGGTAGATTAGGTTAGATGTATGTTAGGATTTAATTTCTTTCAGGTATCACACTTCAATAAAAATTATGTATTTGTTAGATCGGTTGTATAGTAGGATATGGATGTATTTGTTTACCTACATCTCATGTATATTAGGCAATTTGTATTCCCCATCCCCAAAATATTTAAATAATCCCCCTAGACTAGGTACATTTACTTTCCTACGTGTTTACTTTCCCCACTTATTTATTGCTTTCCATATGCATGCTAAATATAACTTGAAAATGATTTAGAATGGGATATCATAATATTGGAAAATGGTAGCCAATTGCCTAATATGACTTAAACAACGATGAAATAAGTAACTCATCTGTACCCGAATCTCTATACTATGGTATTGTTTAGGCTTAAAGGATATAGGTTGTACCGAATTTCTAGGAAGAGATGATCCAGGTGGCGACTTTGCATAACATAGACTAGAGGTTTAGGCCTTGAGTCTTTGGAATCCTTTCCACAACCATAACAACACACTTTTTGAAAACCCCAAGCCCCATCTCATGGGGCCAGCCCCTCGAGGCGACCGCGTGGGTAGAACGTCATCCACTCATAGAGAGGTTACTTGCTTTTGCGAATTCAAATTGATTTAGAGCTTAAGAACCCTAATTTCCTTTCTCTCAAAAACCCTCTTCACAAGAACCACCTTTAGGCTTAACACCAATGCTATCAAGAAGCTCATTGTCAACATCGATGGGAAAATGGAAAAGCTAACCTTGGAAGCTGGAACTCTATTCACCAAGGTTGAATGGGTTGGTAACCTAGATTTTGGCCCGATATATAAGGTTGATTATGGGAGCCTTCTCAAGAATCGCACCTTACATAAGATTATCAAGTAGCAAAGTCTTCTCTCATTCATTCAAATGAGGATTTGCAATCATTTGGCTAATTAGGGCCTTCTACTCTCATCTTTACACCATTCAAAGCTTGAATGATGTTCTCCTAGTGGAATTTGAAGGAAAGTCCACTTTAATCTGCTCAAGGTTGATTGGGAACATCCTAAAAATGCCTTACAGGGGCATTCAGCTCTGCAGAACTAGTGATGAAGACTCCATGATAGCTCTAAAAGATTGGGAACTTCCCTCCAACTACATGTCTGAAGAGATCGCTGCGTCCGGATGAGCTAAATTGCTAGAGCATGCCACGAGCTGGTGGTGAAGATGCTGCTACCCAAAATTGGGTCTATAACTAGCTATACCTACTTCGAAAGGTGTGTGGTCTACCATATGGTAGAGGGTAGGAGGCTTAACTGTCCTGTGGTGATTCTTCACCACTTGACTAAGCTGACTATCGTCCATCAATATGGTTACCTCATCACCACATTGATGAAGGTAGTGAAGTTTAATATAGCTCAGTTTCTAGGGGAGTTTAGTGAAACAGTTGTGATGGTGAAGAAGACCCCAGATATCAACCACTTCACTAAACTGCTTCATGATCAGGTGCATACTAGGTATAACAAAGCATAAGAGAAGTGAAAGCTCAAGTGCGTACCGATAGTTGTGGCTGTGGACATTTCAAAGGAGGAAGAAGATGGATTCATGGTGGATTTTGAGGGAAGTAAGGAGATATTAGTGACAATGTGCCTCTCACAGCTATGCTGGAGTAACTCAACACCACCGCCTCCTTACCAAAACCAAATGTCACTTCTTCTAAGGCTAGGAAGAAGAGCCCAGCCAAGCCAAAGGCTGATGAAGTGCTTACTTAGCCCCAAAGGTAAAGGAGGAAAATGAATGCTAAAACTCACACTCAGAGAGAAGTTGTGGTGAAGTTCTAAGGTGAGAAACTGGTTGAAGAGAAGGAGGATACGATTGAGGTTGAGGAAACCCTATATCAGAGAAAGCGCAAACTGATTATTACTGAAGAATTGAAGGAGTAGGGTGAGGTCAAGAAGTCTACGGATGAGGACACTAGAAGTCATGGAGCAACCGTTGAAGTTAATGAAGTAATTGCCAAAGCTAAGGGCACTCAGTGCAAGCATTCTGCCACTTACCAGCCCTTGCAAAAGAACATGCAAGTGGTGACTAGCGATGAGGATGTTGGAGGAACCCTTCACCTTAATCAGGAAGAGTTTGATATTCTTGATCCCAACATCCCCACACCTACTTTCACTCAAATTGAGGAAACTCCTACTCAGTTTGAGATACCTCAAGCTGACCGATCCTTGGGTCAAACAGCTAACCAAGAGGTACCTAAAACTCCTACCCCCCTTTCTTCTGTAAATCCTCAACCCAAATCTCCTATAAATACCCCAGTTCTTACTCTTGTAGAAACTGATAAAACTTCTTCTGTAAATCCTCCTCCTTCTAATATTGTAAATTCCCTAGTCATTATACCTTCCTCTCCTATCAATAATCAAAACTCTCCAGTAAATATCCCTTCTTCTCCAATAAAAAGCCAAGGCACCTTCTCTTCTCAATCCTCTCCAAATAATACATAAACACAAACTTCTACTTCTTCTCTTCCCCAAACACAAACCCAAATAGGAACTTGTACAATTATTATACCTTCCCCTATAAAGACTAAAACCATAACTTCTACTTCTTCAAATGAATAAATTCCTAAAACTACCTATTCTTCAAACCCATCCTCTACCCCTCTAAGCCCTCTGATTAGGGAAGTTCCTAATGTTGAGAACTCCGCTTAGTAAGGAAATGCAAGTGGTCTAAGTACTAAGGAAAATTTTATAGCCCGTGAAGTACTTGAACCCAACAGTAAGCCAGTCCAAGAGGACATGTCTAATGCATCCATCTTAGCTCAGATTAGAGAGTTGGCAAGGAAAAAATTCCCATATCTCAAAAGTGACGCTGAGTTGGATGGAGCAGTAAGCAATTTGCTACTGTTTCACGAATTGATGGGCTTGCCTTCCAAACCTAAGGCTAAGCTGCCTAAGTTCGAAGAGCATTCAAGCTTGCCTACTAAGTCTCTCTACTTTGAAGAGTTTAAGAAGATTCAAAGCAGTTTGTTTGTGATTCTAAATCACTTGGCAAAAGAAAGTGCTAAGAGTTTGGTTGACAAGATGGTTGTGATTCTAGTCAGGCTATCGGAGTCTGCAGCTTAACTTGGGGTAGTAATTACATCTATCCCCACATCTACTACACTTGCTAACATAGTCGCAGGAAAGATAAAGGGTAGCATAGATGCTGCTACTGGGCAGATGAGTTCCTTGAGTTCCAATATGAAAACTCAAGTTACAAAGCTCCACAAGTTCAGTGAGGAACAAGTCAAAATAAAGAGGAGCACCGATTGTAAGATTGATAATGTGCTCAAGGAAGTAGAGACTACCAAGGACAACGGTCACAGTATTGTCAAGGTTTTGGAGACCACGTTCAAGTTCTTGATGAATCATGATGATAAGCAAGATCCCGTGTTGAAGTTGTTGATTGAGATCTCGACCAAGATGGATAGGAAGCCTATGATGAATCTTAACTCTCTCCATTCAAAGATAGATAATGTCTATAAAGAGGTTAACAAGAATATGAATGCCAAAATTTCAAGGTCTCAGAAATTCCTACTGGATGCCATGGGCAAAATCTTTCATGAGCTGCCAACTCCAAACCTTCCACCAACCAAATCACTATATCCAGAAACTAGTATGACAATTCATTTGAAGCTAAATGTCATTAAGACCAAGGTGGAAGATCTGCAAAGGAATGTAGGGATGCTGGTGAAAATTGGAGAACTGGATACTAAGGATATTAACTTCACTGGTTGGTGTATGTCATCAATCTGCCCAAATATCGTTGATATGGAGGCAAAGTTGAAGATCGCATATCTACAATAGATTTTAGGGTTATGCTGCAATGCTTTCAATAGTTTGCTTTCCAAGGATTTGATTAGATAGCTAACCTATCCAGATGTCACCACTTCTTTCTCAGCGAGCTCAATGACCAAGAATTTATTACTTCTAAAAGCAAGCAGCCGCTGGAAGAAGAAATATCCCTATAGATAATTGGCTAAGAACAAGACTTTCAAGATGCCCTTGAATCCTTTAATATCTTCCTAGAATTGATTGTGCAAGGACAAATATCAATGGGGGAGAAGGTAGATAAAGACGCCTTCAAGATGACAAGTGTTGATAAGGGAACTCTTCCAAGGCGATGTCAGTATCCGCATCATCAGCATCATCAACAACAACAACCTAAGCCATCATCAAACCAAGATAAGACTGGATTGTCCACTTCCAAGAACTGAAAATAAGCCATGTACCTAGTAGTAGATAGTTCTTGTAATAGGTCTTAGCTTGTAACCTTAGTTAAGAACATAAATTATGCACTGACTAAGTATTTTGGTGAATGAAAAATTACATATTCTATCCTTCCAAGTTAAGATCTTCTTAACTTCTTATGCTATATGTTTGTTTCTGCTGTGATTTGATAATATGATGCAGGAACTCATATAAAGAGACATCCCTTAAAGAAAAGATGAAGTAAGACAAAGTCCCAAAATGAAGAAAAATAAATGAAGAAAAATTCTCTAAGTATGGGATAGTTGAGCTTCTTGAAGAAGACTCATTCAGTATGTGGGAACTCAAGTTGACTAACGAAAGTCACTCAACATGCAGGAGTCTTACATCACTTTCCAGGTATTTCAATATCTTTAAACTATCTTATTCAATTAATCTCTTCTATTATCTAGTTTGCTATTTATCCAAAATGGGGGAGATTGTTGAACCCAAGTTAATAGCAGTTAAATTTTTTGGAAATAATAAACTGTATAGGATAATGAAATTAATTGAGTACTAAGTATACTATTAATTAATGAAGTTTACTTGAGTTCGTTTAAGGAAAAACAGCTCAGTTTATTGAGTAATTAATTAAGTTACGGCTTAGAGTAGGAAAAGCGGAGCTGTGGTGAGTACTACATAGTTTAATAGATATTAACTCAACTTTGCTAAGTTAACCTTTATTAAATAACAGGCTAAGTTTTTTACAATTAGAGAAATAAATGACACTTGTGCTACTAACATCTTCTTTGAGAAATGAAATATATCTTTGATGCTTTTCTAGTTAAAAGTGCTGAAATTAAAGGAGATATTCTTGTGGTCCTCACACTCAAAAGGTGTCAGTATGGAATGTTGGAGATTCCTCACTAAAGTCCAAGATAAAAGGAATCCTCTGACATGTGCCATTTCTCAGTGTCTTCGTGCGCTTCTGCAAATGTTAGAAAGTCAACTAATGATAGAATGTCACGTTTCATCTCTCGTGCCTTTCTATCAGAATGGATTGCTTAAAGACAAATGAGTTTTGGCAATAGAATTTTATCATGCTTCAACATTTTAAATCTCTATCTCTAAATGTCATGAAATCTGTCTCCAATGGGAAGATTCGAAAGATTTGAAGAGAAGAGAAATTGAAGAGCTGTTAAGATGAGAAGTTTGCTATGGCTAATTCCAAGAGCTTCAACTACAAATAGAAGACTAAAGCAAACATTCAAACTTGGTGAATCACCTCAAATTTCTTTAAGAGCTGAAACTCTACAAAAATACTCCAAGCTTCAAGAAATTCCAATTTAAGCAATCAACAAACAACGATTGTTTCAATCTGTTTGTAATAGAGAGAATATTGATCATAGATTTAACCTTGTAAAAGATTCAACAGTTTATAAGTTGAATTCAATTTACAATCTTTTTCATAAAATCTGAGTGTCAGTTTAGGAAGGGTACCTAAACTGAGTTGAGTGGTAGTTAGAAAGAAAGGTACTTTTTGTAATTGTGTCTACTCGGTGTAAAGGCTACTTTGCCTAAGTAAGGAACAAACACTAGGGGATTTAAGCTCGGAAGAGGTATCCGAGGATTGGAGGAAGGCTCGGGGCTGCACAAAGATAAAATTAGCTTTTGAAGTTCTAACTTTTGCATTAACTTTCATCATGTTCATCTCATAGATCATTCTTCATCACTTCTGCTTGAAAAACCAATCCGTGCTGAGTAAGCGATTGAAGATAAACTGTGCCAGCCAAGCTGAATAGTTTATAAGTATTTAGACCCCCTCAGTATAACATAACTTAGCATACATCTAAAAACAGAACTTGGTTAAAATATTTTTATAAACACAAAATGTAACAAAAAAACTGCACTTAGCCCCCTCTACTGTTGTATATAAGTCCTCTAACGACCAATAACATAGGTCTTAAATCTGCAACATAAGCGCTCATTTTAGCTGATTGAAACAATTTCAGCAATCTTATCTTTCAATGAAAATACAAATCCATCACTCACAACACAATTCCAAGGCTTATTAGCAAAATGTAAACATTTCTATCAAGAAAGAAGTAAATCTATGTACCTTGGTAGACATAATGAGCTTTACAAATAGGGTACTCTGACCTAAACTACGTCGTTTCAGGTAGACATGATCTGCAATTTAATTCAAATACCTAAGTCATGTTTTTACAACAATGCAAGGGGAGAATCAGGAAAAACCAACATCACCTTTAAAATATACGAGGAATAAGAAGAAAAATAATATTAAATCCCTCTCTAAACTCTCAATTTGAAACAATAAAACCTAACATAGTAGCTAATACAAATGAAGAAGAATCATAATTAATCTCCAGAAAACCTTAAATCACAAACAAAGTAGAGTAACAATTTCAAGTAAAAGAAATCTTTGCCGATTTGGTAAGAGGTGGAATTCGAGCACCCTAGTTGTGAAAATACAATTTGAAGAAGGAAAGAGAAGGTTGACGAATAATTGAAGGATTAGACTTGCATTTTTCAACAAATTGCTTTAACTCTGCTATCTTAGCTTCATCCATTAGATTGTAGTGGAAGCTTTTCCTCTTCAATATTCTATATTCTGGAAAGCACTTCAAAATTGTATAAATAAACAATTGCAATGACTACTTTCAAAACTAATTCTAGGACTTGAATTGAGGGGTAGCTAGTGATTCGACAAACACAAACAACCTGTAAATCAGAGAATTAAAGGTAAGTTGATAAGAATGCACATTAAGGATATTAGAAGAGACAAAATGTTGTAGCGGAAACATAGTGTGGATTTCAGTTTCAGAAATTACAGGCAAGAATTGGATGAAGAAGAAGAGAAGACATAGTGAAGTAGGGATTTGAAATTTGGGGATATTAAGAACGTGATAAAGGAAGAAATGAAGATGAGAGAGAAATGATATTTATATGTGAAATTTTAGTAAGTACTTACTTATTTTTTAATTTTTTTATTACCAAATTTCATTTAATATTAAGTGGGAGAATTCCTGCCGCTTGCCTTTTTACTATTCAATATGTTTTTCCCAATTGTTAGACTGAGAGTGTTGAGATGAAAGTGTATATGATCTATAACGATTTTTGGAAAAATCTTTTTTTTTCTACAAAAATCGCAACACTTCAATGCAACACCAGCCATTCTGGTTATGACAAGCCATCTATGACATAGTGAACATTGAGCATAGTACAATATAATTCACTTTGGAATATATTATGTGTACCAAGTTGGGCTTAGTGCTCTGTTGCACAATGCCTCCATAGTGGTGATTTAGCATATCACCTTTCGTGATTTTACTATTTATTGCCTTTAGACTTATTAAATTTATGTTCAAATGGTTCGGACCTATTTGCACTATTTGCATTGTTCTTCTCCCCTTTTTAGATATTCTAATGTAAGTTAACATTTGTTATCTTAAGAACTATCTCCTTAAGACGTTCCTTATGCCAAATGCATTTATGAAGAGTTTTGGATATTTGAAGAATAATTTCTACCATTTCAAAGAAACTTGTGACTATATTAAATTAACTAATTCTATAAGAATGGGTTAAGTACATCACATAGCTCCCACTCAAAGCAAAAAACCAATCACTAATTAGAACTTATTTCAATTTAGTGATCAAACTCGGACATGTTTGTGAGCGAATGATGTTTCAGACTTGTGCAACCGTTGTGAAGTGTTGGCCCTATGACATGGGGCGCGGGGTTTTGAAAAAAATGAGAAAGAAAAGTTTTGGAAAGACTCTAGACTTAAACCTCTTGCCTACATTGTTATGGAGTTGCCACCCAGATCAACTCTTCTAGGAAATTCGATATAACCTAAACTCGTTAAGCCTAAACCGCACCTTAGTAAAGAGATTTAGGTCTAGATGAGTTACCTACTTCATCGTTATTTGAATTTTAATTACATACTAACAACCACCTTTAAAGTATTTTAATTATTTACTAATCATTTTCGATTTATGTTGGATAATTTAAAGTAATCACAAGCGAGAGAGCGATAAATAAATAAATATGGTAAATAAACAAGTAGAGAAAGATAAAAGTGATAAAATAAAAGGCTTCTAACCTAGGGGGTTGGGATTAAATAATTCATTTTTTTAGGTTAGTATAAATGGTCCTAAATACAATTTTATCTACAATACATCAATATTTACAAAAAATACCCGAAGGAATAAAATCCTTACCATACATGTAACCCTTAATCCATAAAGGGTTAGAACAAACATACGGAAAACCATAAATAGGGTTAGTAATACCATTCAAGAATCAATTAATCATACAACTAGGTTAGATTAGGGTGATTGTTAAAGCATTACGCTCGATTGATATTTAAAAGTGGGGAATTCGGGTTCCTCCCACGCTTTTATTAGAAAACTATTGATTTTAGACTTGACTTACCAAATTTTATTGTTTTAAAATAAACATGGCATAAGTGTGGTTGGTTATTGGGGAAAAATGGATTTCTCGTCATGTGGGGCCTATAATAGTAATAAACAGCAAGAAAATAAATAAACTAGGTCAAAAATATAAAAGGGATTGAAAATAAAGCACAAAATCACATTAAAGAGTCTCCAAAAGCTATGAATCTTACCCCTCCGGCGTGAATCTATAACTTTTAGAGCCAGAAATGTCAAAGAAAGAGATCTCGAAGTCTTTTTGCTTGATTTTTAGTTGGAAAAGGCAGGAAAAAGAATTTTTGATGAAGGGAATTGTGAATATGTGATTCTTGGCCCCTCTCTCGAAGCGATGATGAAATATATTTTCACATTCCTCTTTTGTTTTAGTGATCCGCTTTGAGGTTTCGAGGCGTTCGGAGGAGATATTTGTTCTTTTGAAAGTCAAAACAAAGCCAAAATCAACCTAAAAAACCATAAAAAGTCTAAAAAAATAGTTAAACTAATTAAAAAAAATAATAATTGAAATTTGACAAAAAAGTTTTTTAGTCACTCAACCTAGTCGAATCCTCCGGGACCTGTCCAATTTTTTGGATCGGCCCACTTGAGCGGACCGATCACCAGTCTTGAGCTGACGGGTCACCGGCCCTCCCATGGGCCAATCTCAGCGCCGCACAGGTTTGGGTCCGCCTAAAGGGGACCTAGTCCGATTCGAGACCGGTCCATAAGGGAGGCTGAGACAGGTGTATTTTGAGCTAGTCCCCGGTCCGCCCAAATGGTCGATCAAGAATTGCCCGGACCGGTCCCGACTAACTTGTTTCCCACTTCACTTTTTTGTTCCCATTTTGCCCTTTCTTTTATTTTTATTTTCTAAAAAATACCCCTCATTCCTCGCATAATTACAATCTTAACTACCACTATAAAAACCAAAAAATTAGAATCTTTCAAGAAGGAACCTTACCTCTTTGGGAAAAATTCTTAGAGAGAGAATTCTAGAGAGAGAAAATTTGGGATTTTTGAGAAAAGTTAGGAAAATCTCTGCACTTCCTTTTCTAACGCTTTTTCTTCGAAACTCCCTACTCCTTTCAAGTTTGAGTTAGAAATTGAAAATCTAACTCTCGGGTTTCCAATTCCCTCCATTAAAAAACCTTCTTTTCAGCCTTTTTTGATCAAATCGACTATAAAAAGATTTCGAGATCTCGTTCTTCGGTGTTTCTAACTCCAAAACTTACGGGTTCACGTCGAACGTGTAAGATTCTAAGCTTTTGGCTTGATTTTGTATTTTATTTTCTGTCATTTTTGTGTTTTCAACCTAGTCTATTTATTTTCCTACTCTTTATTACTATTTTAGGCCCTACACGATGGGAAATCCATTTTCCCCGATAACCTACCACATTTATGCCAAGATTAAATTTTAAATGATAAAATTGGTAAATCGAGTGTAAAATCAATTATTTTTCGATAAAAGTACGCGGGGAACCTGAATTCCCCATTTTCAAATCCATTAGCACATGATTCACCCTAATATAACCTATTTACATGATTAACCGAGTCTTGGTTGGTTAACTAACTATGCCATGATGTTGTGATATATCTCGTGCTAACCTTTGTGGATGTAGGTAGTTTAGGTTAGATGTATGTTAGAGTTTTGTTTTCCTTTGGGTATCACAATTGTAATTAAAATGTACTAATATATCATTTGTATGTAGGACCATTTGTATATTACCCCATGGTTTGTATTATTATTTACCCTACCCCCCTTTAGGTTAAAAGCCTCACATTTACTTTAATTACCACTTTACTATTGTGCGGTTTAGGCTTAAGGGATCTATACTTTACCAAATTTCTTAGAAGAGCTGATCCTAGTGGCGACTCCGTAACAATGTAAGCGAAAGGTTTAGGCCTCGAGTCTTTCAAAGCTTTTCTTTTTTTGTTTTGTTTTCATAAACCCCCATGCCCCATCTCACGGGGTCGATGTCTCGCGGCAACCGTCTGGGTCCAAAAATGTTATCCACTCATAGTGGCTACACCGCTAGGGATCGTTTTATTTTTGAACCTTTAAAGTTTAAAAGACTTTGATGATTATTGAAAAGTCATTAAACGAGTTTTTTTTCCACCTTTAAAGTATTTGAAACAAAAGCATATGCATTAGAAAGATTATCCGTAAAGGTTAGGAAGCCCTATTTTTACTGTGAAGCCATAAAAGTATCATTTGTGACCTCATGGGGATCGAGGATACCTAGTGTGTGGATCACTTGTTGCCATGTGCCTCCCTCATTTGCACCTATATGGGGAGAGGCTTGGAGTATATCATAGTGCAACAAGAACCTTCTACATCAACAACCTTGCAACCGAACTCATATAGCATCGCCGTAGTAACTTCCCATAGGTATACCAAAATATCTCTATGTGCATTGTGAAAGTTTACTCCTTGACACCCTTGTGGTGTTAAGATAAACCCAAGCTTAGATTTAGAAACCTTGCCCTTTATTCTACGAGAGGCGTATGGTTGAAAGAATTGTATATTGTGTGCATGCTACGTATTATGTGTTTATCACTTTTCCATTCATTACATGTGCAAATAAATCAACATATCATACCATGTATATCATACTAACCACATTCTTTTGTGCAAACACCAATTTATGCACACACTCAATCTTTTATTAGTTTAAGGCTTTAAGACTCTCATAAAGTATCATGACATCATGAATAAACCCTAAACATCACAATTTACCACATTGGTATACATTAGTCATAAAGACGCTTGAGGTCGCGTCACTTTACGGAATGCATCAACATGTCATATCCCAAAATTTATGATGCCCCATAGGCATCCGAAACTCTACCCAACTTCAGTCATGTACTCAAATCATTCATTTTGGCACATTGGCGTTACTAAATAAACATCAACATTAACTCATTCATTCATTTAGCATAAGGGTATAACACATTGTCTTACCCGAAAATAAAGTTCTCATTTAGTTTTGACATAAGAATGTCACCGTGGTAAGGCTTACTACCATTTGCCCTCTTGTTTTAAGGTAAATAAGATCATTCCATTTATTCTATTTAAGCTCATCCTTGGAGAGATCAAATTGATCTTTCTCAACCTCCATACCCAAAGGTTAGGATATCATTTCATCGCTTAATGAGTGTTCGAAAAACCTTTAGGAATCATAAAATCATTTATTTTTATCATTCTTTTATTAGTTTAAAAATTTAGAGCACTCATGAAGTATTATGACATCACGAATGAAACCCCAAAGCATCATGAAATACCTCTTCGGTGTTCATTAATCGTAAAGATGCTCAAGGTCAACATGACATATCCACTCATTTTCGATGCTCAATTAGTATTCGAACCTCTACCAAATTGAGTCCAATACTCAATTAATTCATTTTCACCACATGGGTGATTCCAAATAAACATAAGCATCAATTCATTCATCAATTTACACATAGTAAGGGTGGAACACATTGTTTTTCCCAAAAATAATTATCCACACACCTCAAGTTATCGTAACATAGGATTGTTACAATGGTAAGGCATTACCATCGTTTTCTTACCCTCACTAAAAACCCAACATTCCACTACACTTCACCACATTCTAGCTCATCCCTTGAGGGATCACACCGATCTCTCTCGACCTCCTCACCAAAAGGTTGGGATATCATTCCATAGCTTCATGAGCGTTCGATAAACCCTTAGGAATCATAAAATCATAAAACATCAAAACATGCATGATCTAACCCAATCTTGTTTTGCACTTTTTCTTCATCTTCTTCGATTCTTTTACCGTTGTTATCCCATTCTTTCACCAAGGAAAGTCACAATGCCTAACTCAAAACCTTTTTAGGCACCCTCAAAAATTCATATTGGAAGAAAATGGAGATTTTTGGTCTATGAGGGCTCCAGTATTTAACTTTTCACCCCACAAACACCCCATTATTCATGTATCACTCACTTTATGGGATCCCTTGGATCTCGTCTTTCAGTTCTCAACCTAGGAGTTATGCCTAGTGATTGAGGAGTATAAGGCTAATATGGGAAATTCTTATCACCGATAATTTCCCATTGCTATGCCTAGTTACCAGTTTGGAGCTGTAGACTCAATAAGAGGCTTGTGGAAATTGGACTCCACTGATCATTTTCTATCTCAACCCCCAAAGATTGGAGGCTTTTGAGTTAGCGCAATTTTAGATTAGTTCTTATCTACTCCACGACGTCATGTTGCTTGGCCATTTATGGTGGCCTTACTACTTATATCGGAATTCATGTGCGGAGTAGGTAGTGTCACCCCATTCCAACTAATTTTTTCCATCACTAGCATGTCTTAAGGAGCTTCACTAGTTACCATCAGACAAGTTGAAAATTTATTATGTACAGAGGCTGCAAAGGCCGATCCTATCTTGATTGGAAACCACTTCACCCTGTTAGAGATTTGGCTTTTGGAGAAACTATCCTTGGACCATGAGCCGAGACAAAATTATGAGAAGTACAAAGTCATCCATTACAATGAGAGAGGACTCTACATTGCTGACCATAATAGACTGATGGTGAATGACTAGGTACAAATCATGAGAGAGTTTAAAGATAGCCAGATTTGTTCGATTTGCTCTTGTTAGAGGGTTACCAACTTTGCTACCCACATTCATGCTTACGATGTCCAGCTACTTGGATTACAAGGTATCACTTCGTATTCTACAACATAGCTTTATCCATAGTGTGGGAAGACTCAATGAGTGCCTAGAGATTCTTGCCCTACTCATGCCCCCAACTGAGATCACATATTACCTAACCATATCCTTGAGAGATGGGCTCAACACACTTCTTTCTTTACACTGGACCATACCCTGCCTAGAGATCACTGAGATTGATGTATACTATCAAAAATGGCTTCAGGAGATTCAAGAGCTCCCTAACCCAGACAAGCGGAAAGGGGTTACTATACAATGGAAGTATGCCGAGAGGAGATTGCCATAGAAGATCTAATGACTCTGCCGCTTCTTTTGATACCCTACTACCGTCACCAAGGAAGACCCTCCACTTGTGGAGGAAGAAAAAATTATTCTGATGTAATTTCTATTTTGACAAACTTTTTATGTAAGACCTTTATTTGTAGTATTTAAACTTTGCTTACTTGCTTGAAGTTTCGCCTAAATGGCACCATGCATTCATATGAGTCTACACATAACATTTATAGCATACATGATGTGTCTTTACATGAAATTAACTTGGGTACAAATGAATCACCTAAAAAGGTAACTATATCTAATGATTTAAACCTTGGTTAAAAAAGAGAGATAAAAAATGTACTAAGATATCACATGAGTGCTTTTGCCTTGTTATATGAAGACATGCCGGGAGTTTCAAGAACTATTGTAGAGTGCAGCATTCTGACTAATCCGAAGATCAGACCTGTGAAGTAAACATTATGTTGACTGCATCTGAAATAGGCAAAAGTAGCAAAGCGACTCGAAGCCAAAATCCCTCAAGTTTGTGATAGATTTTCCCCATCTGCAAGCCAATGCTGGAGTTGTCAAAGAAGTAGTAGCCAATTGTCTAGAATGGAAAATGTTAGTTAGCTTTTGGCAGAATCAAGACTTATTTAATCAATCCGCTAGTTTTAAAGCCTTCAACTCCTAACACCTCTCATACTCTATCTAGCTATATGAGAGTGTTTAGTAGGGGAAATGTTTGTCTAAGAGCAAGAAGATAAGTGCGAGCCTGCAGTGTATTATCTGAGCAAGAAGCTTCTTGAGTATGAGGGTCGATAAACTGTTATTAGGAAGACATGTGCGATAATGGTCTAGCTCACTAAGAAGCTCAAGCACTACTTCTAGTCTTACAAAATCCAAGCAGTGCAAATATTGATCCGATGAATTATTTTCGCCTATCTCCAACATTAGCATCAAGATGTCTCACTGGTTGCTTCTCCTCTCTGAATTTGATATTGAGTACGGCATGAAAAAGGTGATTAAGGGCAGAGCAGTCACTTAATTCCTCACCGATCAAGCCCTTGACTCAGACTATGTGGAGAACTTTGAATTTCCTAATGAGTAGCTAGCAGTCGTAGAGTCAATGAATAAATAGTGCAAAATGTTCTTTGATGGGGCTATGAATTTTCAAGGGGCAAGTCTGGGGGCTATCCTAGTGATAATGTAGAATAAAGTCATCCCACTCTCTAAACAACTTGAATTTCCCATCACCAATAATGGGGTGGAATATGAGGCGTGCCACTTGTTAGACATGATGTATGTCCTAGAGATAATTAGAGCGATATGTTAATTAGTTATAATGTACAAATGGTTTCAGATTATTATTATTATTAATAAAAGGCATCTTTGTTATTTATCAGTGCTTTTGTTTATATTTATGTATCTTGTTGGTATCATATATGTATAGTATTATATATATGCACATTGATAAGACAGTGTCCGTACTTCATAGTGTAAAAGTGCAAGGACATAGTGGGAGCTATGTGGTGTGAGAATTGCACATACATGTTACTATGAATAGTCTAAATATCCCTAGTCATAGTTTCATTGAGACTGGACAACTATGAAGGGGATAGACTAGCATGTATTGGCTTACTCCTTAGATTAGATCTAAGTAGTTGATCTCATGAGCTAAATTAACACATGAATATGTTCGAGTAATACATTGGAGACCGCTATAAGATAGACACTCGAAAATAACTTTATCCATGTGTTGGTGTCATGTCTTATTATAGCAGTAGTACTAGAATCCTTAGGTCTGAGATATTGGTTACCTTATGTAGGAGTTGTTATACTTTGGGTCATACTAATTCATACCCTATCGATCAGGATGATACATGTGATAACGGGTTTAGTGATGATCACATGTTGGTAAGCCAAGTAGTCAGGATGTGATCCATCGCTCCTGATATAGTGATATAATGGGAGATGTACCATAGGACCTCTTATTGAAGAGACACACTCATAAACCTCTGATCAGAGTATAAGATTGATATAACAGGTTTCTAGTCAATCTTGATACATTATGGCGAGTGGTGTTCTTCGTGAACAAGTCTAATTCCAGGATAGCTACGGCTATTATATGAGCTAACACTTAATCCGAGCTCGATAAACTGGATTGTACTTAACTTGATGGAAGGAGTGTATTATATTGGTTACTACTGCAAAACTGGATCAAGTCACAGGCACGTCACATCATGTTTTGAGTATCGGGGGATCATACGCCTTTGCAAGAAAGCCCATTTGATCGTCTAGAGCTATCAGGTTCCATATCAATTTGGAACACTGAGCCTAAAGGTTCTCAGATGGGAAGCTAATTATAGGTTAACCTCAAGTGGCTCTATATACTTTGGGATCCTATGAGGTCACACACTTTGGATCTTTACCGGACTGAGTAAAGAACCCATAGACTGGGTCTCTTTCAAAAATATTGAGGATGTTAAATTTTTTGGATGTATTATTAATTGGTTGGACCAAATTAATAATTAAAAGGATTAAAGGAGAAATTGGGAAAATTACGCAGAGCGAAGCAAGGGAATTTTTCCCGTTGCGAGTGGGCCCAAACGAACATGGGTTGTTCGGAGTGGGGGCTGTGCGGTTACCCTGTGAGCTAAAAAGCTCATGGGTCACTAGCGCGCGGGCTATGATCAAGTGCGCTAGTGGGTGGCTAACACACAACTCGCGCAAGTGAGCTGTGCACGAGTCAACCCGTAGATCCTAGGGATCCGTGCAGTTGACCTGGTTATGGGATAGGGTTTTCCCTATCCCACATTGGAAAAAGGGGAGCTTTCAACTCCCTTTATCTTTTTATATAGCTTCCCCCTCCTCCATATTCATCACTTTAGCTTAGCTTTTCTCTCTAAGTTCGACATATTTTCTTCGTGAGATTTTGTGAGATCCACCACGAGTTTTTCCAAGCGATGAAGAATTCTTTAGAAGGTTCTTTCAATTTTTAAGTGAACCTTATTAGTTAATATTTTCAAGTTGGTCTTCGAGGGGTCTAACAGCTGCTGTCTATCAACAGGCTCTACCTTAGCGGAGGTTTTGGTCAGTTTAGATCCGTGTGGATCAATCACAGAGGCTTTCTTAGTTTGGAGGCTAGTGCTAATGGAGTTTTGTCGAATTTCTCAAAGGGAACGCCGCATCCAAAGGAGAGAAAAGCACGCATCAACTAGTATTGTTCTTAACTTAGATGCTAGGTTTCTTTTATAAGTTTTATAAACCTATTAACATCTATGGAATATTTCAACTTAGATTATATCAATTATGGCTTGCTTATGAGATCTTTTAGGTTAATTTTAAATTTTGAAATTCCACCTTGCAACGTTGCATGTTCAATTACTATCATGATTAACCAGCACCTCTTTGGTATGCAAGCTTTGAGAAATGTTGGGGAATCAGAAGTCACTATCACTCGTGATACTGCTCTTATTATTCGATAAATTATTAGAGATTGGAAAATCAAAGAAGAGTTGATTCAACCTTAACTCGATGTAGTATGGGAGTTAGCCACAAAGTTCAAGAAGTGTCTACTTTGTCATATCCTCTAGGGCGAGAATCAAATGCAGATTCTTTGGCTACTCTAGCCTCTATATGGGAAAGTTCTCAAACCCAGCCCAATAGGTCCATTGTACTTTAGCCATGTAAAGGAGCCATTTTATTGTCACAACATATTGGTTGCTATCAACACAATTGAGGATTGTTGGTATCGTGACATAGCTAGCTTGATCCAAGATGGAGAATCCCCACTAGGGGTAACAAAATTAGAATGGTTATCTTTGCGTCGGTTGGCTGCTCGGATTAGAATTGTTAGAGATGATCTCTTCAAGCATTAGCAATGGCTTGCTTCTACGATGTCTTTCTAAAAAGTAAGCTTCTTTGGTCATGAACCAAATCTATGGGAGAGATTGTGGCCTTCACATGAATGGCTTGGCCCTAGCAAAGAAGATTTAGTAGAAAGGCTATTTTTGGACTACAATGATAACCAATTATCTTTCCAAAGTGAAGAAATGTCACGAGTGCCAGATATACGAGGACATTAGTCATTTACCTCTGTCAGATCTCCAAAGTCTTTAAACTCCTTGACTGTTCTCGGCATGGGGGATTGATATTATCAGTGAGATCTACCCTCTTAGACTAAGGAGCATCGATACATTATTATGGTGATTGACTACATCTACAAGTGGGTAGAGGTTAAATATTTCACTAACATAATCACTAAGAAGGTGGCAAGTTCATTGAAAAGCATTTTCTTACGTGCTACATGGTGCCTCATCACATTATGTATGATAATAGAGTTTTAGTTTCAAGGAGTAAAGACCAACCTGTTTGAAAAATATGGCATCGAGCATCATCACTCTTCTACTCATAGACCTTAAGCCTATGGGGTAGTGGAAGCAGCAAACAAGTCTATCAAGAAAATCTTGTCCAAAATGGTAGCTACTTACCATGATTGGGTATATAAGCTTCTGTTGGTTCTTTGGGGGTAAAGGACCAGTGTGCGCACTCTAATAGACCAAACTCCCTTCTCCTTAGTTTATAGGATGAAAGCAATTTTCCCAATGGAAACCGAGGTCAAGTCCTTAAAGGTAGCCATGGAATCTAGGCTAAAAGAGTTAGATTGGGAAAAAGCCAAGTTTGAGAATTTAAGCATGATCGATGAGGATCGTCTGAAGAAGTTAAGGTATTCTTTTGCTAAATAGTTTGTCAAAGTGAAAACCAAAAAAGAGTGCTTTAGGCAAAAATTAGGACAATGAGAGAAAACAGTCAACTTGAAAACCCGATAGGGCTGGTCGACAACAAGGGTTAAATGATTGGATACTTTTGTACCTTAGTTACTTTCATTCAAAGAAATATCATTATCGCTGAAACGTAACATGTATACTTCTAACTGGATACATGTGTGCTGTTTTGAGAAACAATGCAAGTAATGTATTCACAAAACAAAAAACAAAAAGAAGAAGAAAAGAAGTAAAACATGAGTCTGCTGGATTGAAAACCTAAAAGGGCGGTCCAAGAAAAAATTAAGATAATGTTTGATAGATTGAAACCCATGAGGATAGTCTATGAAATAATTAGAACAAAAAAATAAAAAGTATTCAATGCATCACATCTTTTAAAAAAGGCAAAGGACATAAGTTATCTATCTCGGGGGTAATGGGAAAATATTGTTAACTTTGTTGGCAACAAGGATTGTCATAATGGGGAGCAACTCGCATGCTTCGAGGCTTGATAATAATGGATTAAGTCAAGACCAATGTTAGAGAAAATGATACCATAATCAAGAGGAATCCGTGCATTAAAAGTTTGACAACTCATTGATAAGTGTACAATTACACTTATTATCATGATAAATTTATACATTAAACACTATAGTTTGAGTCATTTTTATACTTCATATAAAAGATTTCACGTGGTATGTAGTAGTTTTTGATGCAAATGCAAATACTACGTAAATCTTGGGAGTAAAATGATCAAAAGTGGAATTCTATGAAAATAGAGTGAAAAAGGTGGAAAAAGATGCATGGAACTTAAAGATTTAGCTTAGGATCGAAGCTGTCAAAGATCGGTGAAGTTACAAGGAGATTTCTGAAGAAAACTCCATTCGCGGTCACGACCTGGTCACTTTAGAACAGAAATCTGTCAAAGGAAGATTCACGTTCATGACTTGTCTATCGCGATCGTGAGATGGACGGTTTTCTGGTATTATCTTCTTAACTACCAACCGCCAGATAAGCATGATCAATCGCCATCAACTACCAACG
>CATIWQ010435124.1:0-15621 GCA_949673415.1 Euphorbia schlechtendalii
TGGTTCCTTCCCTGTGGGTTCTATATCTTTTAAAACTACATCGCAACTGTATACTTGTAGTTATCATCATTTTTCTATTTGATAAGTGGTATTGACAACACTTGTACTTTAAAGCCAAAATCATGTGAACAAGTTATTAAATTTATCAGTAGAAAAGTGGCGAACAACAGACTCTAGTGAAGGCATGGATTCGAATTTAGAACAATGCACTCCACGTAGTTTCAGCAATATAGCTAACCAACAAGAGGAGAATGTTGTAGAGGAACAGAATCTTATGGTGGGGCAGAACCCACAGGTGAACCAATAGTCAGTGAGTGCCAAAATTGCTACAGAGATGAATGCTTTCGCTAACAGCGACCAGTTTGCGTCGATCATCAATTGTCACACAAGGACACGATAGCCCGAGCAAAGGGAAAATGATGTGGTGCCTAACTTGAACATCAGTGGTATGATTCTACCAGGGTGACCATCCTCTTCTACTGCTGCATTTTTGACTTCTTATCAATTTTGGGTTGGGACAAGGTCAGTCGCAGGTTGGCCATACAATGTATGATTTTGCTTCTCAGCCACAAGTTGGTGGCCAGTTATTCTCAGGGAATCCGTGACAAACTTCATTTGCACCTATAGCGGTAGGGCCCTTAGAAATCAAGCCCTCCTCCAATTACATCCTTTTTATTCAAGGGGTAGCTTAATTAACCTATGGTGCTAAGCTGGGTGCAGCTTCTCAGATGTTCCAGAGTTAGGGACATTACAACCTAGGGATGCAATATGGTGGTTTCTCGGGGACTCCGAACAATATCCTCTAGCAATTAGGAATGGCTGAACTATGGTAACAATTCTTAGCTACCCATGGTGGGTATATTGCACAAGGGCATATGGGTACAATTTCGATTGCAGTCAACAACAAAAAATGAGGATACTTTGCCTCCAACTTTCATTATGCCCCAATTCGAGAAATACATTGGCAATACAAACCCTCGTGCACATATTGCACACTATCATAACGTAATGAGGGCCCTGAGAATAAGTGACCACATAATGGCCAAGCTGTTAATTGTCACACTAGGGAGCCCTCTAATCGAGTGGTATAGTTACCACTCGATGGATATAGCTTATGACTAAGGATGTTTATCCCAAGAAATGGTGGACCATTATGACTTCAACACCTTAATTATCATAATAATGAATAACTTAGAGGCTACAAGGTAAAAGCAAGGGTAAAGTTTCAAGCCTTACTTCAAGAGGTGGATGGCTACATAAGTTAGGTTACAATCTCGCCTAACCTTACCTGAAATGATTGTGAAGCTCTTGGATGGTGCAATACTATTTGATCGGAAAAGACTTGGGTCTGAAACCTTCCACAGTTACCAGGATGTATTTGTTCGGGCCGAAAAGATAGAGTGTTATAACGCTATGGAGCAGGAAACAAGATACAGGCTACTAAACCATGGAACAAGAAGAACGACTCTAACACGGTGCTTGTGAAAGCGAAACAACCTACAGCGCAACTGGTGCAAGAGGAGAAGGTAGCCGCTATCATGTTATCAAAAGAGGGGTATCATGGCATCTCGCTATACATGGCTAAACTTGGGTTCTTATTCACCAAATTACAAGAACTCAAACAGTTGGAGAGCATGAAAAAGCATGTCCCTCCTGAGCTTGAAGAAAAGAACAATTACTGCCATTATCATATAGCTATGGGGCACCGCACAAACAACTACAAAGAACTGCTAAGGGCTATCTAGAAGCTGGTAGATGACAAGATCATTCATGAGCCTGCACTTAAACCGAGCACTAAGACCAACCCTCTGCTAAAATGAGGCCAATGTTAGAATGATTAAGACTGGGATAAGGGAAGAGAAGGTGATGAAATGCATTTCTGATTGCTCGGGGGAGTTCGTAATGGTAGTTGGAGGAGAAAGGGATCTTGAGAATTAAGGATGTTGGAGAAAGAATCAGGCCGTTGAGGGAGCATAGGTGAGATTAAAGCTTATGAGGTTAACCTTGCTGGATTGTTGATATTTAATGGCCAAAAACGTACGTCGCTTCATGTAGGGAGGGATATGTTAGGAGAACCACCAACTGGCAAGGAAGACCAGTATGTGATGGCAACCAAGTCAAGGATGGACTCTGATAATCAGATGGAGATTCTTGAGTCTTAGTCAAGAAATCAGGGAGCTAGAGAGAGGGAAGAAATCCTAAGGGTCAGTTTCAATTTGGCTGGAATGTCAATTTTTGATGGGAACGATGCATCGTCAACCCATTTATCTAGATTTTATATCCAATGTCAAGCATAGGGTCTTTTATAGGATATGATAGCTACACTTTTCCCATACTCGTTGTTAGGGGTGGCAAGCTAGTGGTACGATATGTAATCTGAACATACAAAGAGTACTTGGAACTATATTGCTGTAGAGTTCCAAACAGAATTTGCATTTCTAAAGCCGCCAAAGCAAAGCATGCAAGATCTGCTCACTTGTAAATAGAGGGAGGGGGAGTCACTCACTAGCTACATATATGCAGTGGATGTTTATTTACGTGGTGATGTCGACAAGATCGACTGAATTTGTAGGGGTACAGTTGATGATAGAGGGATCTTGAGACTGGTACCACTAGCACCAATCGAGGCAGAAAATCCCCGATTTTGATGAGCTACCATATCATGCTCATCATCTTGATAGGGAAATAACCATTAAACATCGTAATGTCCTTGCAGTAGGGTCAAGGATACCCACCAATTCTAAACTAGCAATGCTATCTCAATCCAACCTAGGAGTAAATACAGTGATTGATGAATGGGGAAGGCATGAAAGAGGATCCACTAGTAGAGGTGTTCTCCATAGAGAGGGTTGAATCTTGAGGAGACACAGTAGAAGCGAAATCTGGGAAGACGCTAGTATGGGTACCCATCAACCTTGATGTATATGTCCTTAAATCAAGGAGGAAAAGGAGACGGAAGAAGGGACCTCGGTTGAAGGGGAGACCATCCGGAATGGGAAGAAGCCCATCAACTTGGATTCCTACAAATTGAAGGGATAACGTAGCCAACCCGAAGATGGATATGATCAATACCCCTAGGTGAATTCTATGGAAACAAGGGTGATAGAGGATGGAGTGTTGAGAGTTACTCGGAGTGGTTGGGTTTTCCGAATGGAAGAGGTGGTATAGCTTAATGACTCTAGGCCTAAGAAAATCATGAGGGAATAACTTAAGCTAACTCTACCCCCGAAGGTAGATAAGGACAGGCTGGATATAGACCCCTTAGTGAACCAACTGAAGGGGACTCAAGCAAAGTACAACATATGGAGGCTGCTTGAGATATCTTAAAAACATAGGGTGGGCCTAGTCAAGAGGCTGATGAAAATGCCCGCTACACCTACAACCTCTATAATTGGGATGTGCACCGCCATTGGGGAAGGAATCGCTCCCTGTCAAATGCCATCCATAACCTTTGATCAATTTGAACTTCCACGAGAGTTAAGGTTGCACAATAGGGCCCTGTTTATCAAGGTTTAAATTTTTTATCAAGCAACACCGTGTGTGATGGTCGATGACGGGTCGGCCCTTAATTATGTCTACTTAAGGTCTTACCTCATTTCGGGATAAGGGAGGATATGTGGACCAAGTCAGACATGGTGATTAGAGCCTATGATGATTCAAAGAGAGGGGTAGTTGGTAGTTTCGTAGCAGAGTTCATTGCAGGGGGAGTGACCTCCAATGCATGGTTCACTATACTAGACATCCTGGTAACTTACTCGCTGCTTTTGGGTAGACTATGGATCCATGCAATAGGAGCGGTCCATTCCACTTTGCACCAAAATATAAAGCTTATCCATAATGGTAGGCCAATAATAATTGAGGAAGATGTGGAATCACTAATGACGGCAGCCACGTTCAAGGAGAGAGCAACACAAGGGATAAGGGTGGTAGTGGCCATTGAAGGAAAGAACAATGAGTGTAGGACTCCAAAGGGGTATCATTTTTTCCTTGGAAGTTTAAAAGCTCAGATGAAGAAACATGGTTTCATCCTGGGAAGAGGTTTGGGAAAACACCATCAAGGGATCATCAGAACCATTGACCCCTTTCTGGTCATGCATGGGCCAGGTTTGGGATTCACCCTAAATAGGAAAATGTACAAGTACAATCGACCCTTATTCTGCAACATGGTTAGCATCTGCGAGGCTATAGGTAGTAAAGCATATCTGGGGGAGGCAGAACCATTAATCCTAAACTGGGAAGAGGTCAAAGGGCTTGAGATCGTTAATGATGTTTTTTACTTCACAACTGGCAAGCTGATTGAACACCTGGAAGAGCCTGTACTTGAAGAAGGACCAATCCTAGCCATGGAAGTGACCCCAACTGAGGATGAATCAACCGAACCTGAGAGAGGTTGAGCATTGGAAGATGCAGTAGTAGCATTCATAATGGCCATCAGTGAACTGATGAAGAAGAAGGGCGATGCGAAAGATTAGGATCTATTGAGTAATGTCAGACTCCTCATGGAAAAATTGGCAAAGGCGACCCTTGAAGCTGAACCAACTCCTAACAACCTAGTGATGCAAATGAAGGCCCTTCACATGTGGAGGATAACAATAATGATGTTGTAATCTTAAACATTTCAAATGTTTTTGACAATTTCACCTATGAAGCAGTTCAATGAAATATGAAAATTTTGCTTACTTATTTTATATTCTGCCTGATGGCACCACGTATTCATAAGATCATATGCAGAATGTCTTTAACATTCATGACACATCATTAAACGAAATTAACTTGGGTACAAACGAGTCACCAAAAATGGCGACAATTTTCAATGATTTGAATCTTGAAGAAAAGAGAGAGATCACAAATGTACTTAAACGTCACGTGGTAGTGTTTGCTTGGTCATATGAAGACATGCCCGGAGTGGATAGACATATAACGGAGCACCATATCCCAACTAACCCTTGGATCAAACCTGTAAAAAAGAAACGGCGATGCTTAAGGCCCAAATGGCAGAGAATGTCAAGGCTGAACTGGTAAAGCAAATTGAAGCTAAGTTCTTAGAAGTAGTTGAGTACCTGACATGGCTAGCCAACATCATCCTAGTGGAAAAGAAGGATGGTGAGGTCATAGTTTGCATGTATTTCAGGGATCTGAATAAAGCCTCTCCAAAGGGTGATTTCCCCCTACCCCACATAGATGTTCTGGTCGACAACGCAGCAAGGATGGCTATGTACTCCTTCATAGATGGTTTTTCAAGGTATTATCAGATACTGATGGCTATCATGGAAAAATTTAAGATAGATTTCATCATGGAGTGGAGCATATAGTGCTACAAGATAATTCCATTTGGTTTGAAAAACGTTGGCGCAACATATCAACGGGCAGTCATAACCATTCTTCATGATATGATCCATAAGGAGGTAGAAGCTTATGTTGATGATACGCCTGTCAAATCCAACACCAGAGAGGAACATCTAGCTGTCTTAGATAAATTTCTCATCAGGATTGAGAAGTACAATCTATGCTTAAACTCGAAAAAGTGTATATTTGGGATAACTTCAAGGAAACTTCTAAGGCATATAGTTAGCCAAAAAGGAATTGAAATGGATCCTGATAAAAGTAAAGCCATTAGGGAAATGCCAAAGCCAAAAATAGAGAAAGAAGTCTAATCATTTCTAGGATCCCTATAGTATGCAAGCAGATTCATTACTAGACTCACTACCATCTGTGAATCGATTTTCAAACTATTACGAAAAGACCAACCAGTGTTTTGGAATGACCAATGTCAGGTAGCATTTGACAAAATCAAACAATACTTGTTAAACCCACCCATCCTTCACTTACCAAAACCTAGTAAACCCTTGATCCTATACCTAGCAATTGAGGAATAATCGGTCGGAGCTATGTTGGTGTAAGAATGCAAAGATAGGGTTGAGTATGCAGTTTACTACTTAAGCAAGAAACTTCTCGAATATGAGTCTCGCTACACTCTGGTAGAGAAAATCTATATGATGATGGTTTGGTTAACAAAGAAGCTATACCACTACTTCCAATCTTATCAAATAAAAGCTGTTGTGAAGATCGACCCGATGAAGTACTTATGCAAATCACTAACACTTGCTGGAAAACTCTCAAGATGGTTATTGCTATTATCTGAATTTGACATTGTATATGTGACTAAGAAAGTCATTAAGGGATGAGCAGTCGCCAAATTTTTGGCAATCAACCCTTGGAATCTGATTATGTTGAAAACCTAGATTTCCCAGAAGAGCAACTAGCATTGGTTGAGAACGCCCGTACAGAGTGGAAACTATTCTTCGATGGTGCAATGAATAGAAATGGAGCTGGCCTAGATGTTGTCTTGATAACCTTGCAAAATTAAGTCATACCTCTTTCCTAACAATTGGAGTTCCCAGAAACAAACAATGGTGCTGAATATGAGGTTCATCTATATGGGTTGGAGGCACTTCAAAAGGTGAGAGCAAAGGAAGTGTCGGTAGTTGGGGACTCAGCTCTAGTTATAAGACAAGTCATTAGTGATTGGGTAATAATAGAAGAATCAGTTCCCCCTTATGAGAAGGCAGTCTAGAAGGCCTCACAAAAATTTTCACGATGCATGTTTAAACACATACCTACTGATGAAAACCAAATGGCAGATGCACTTGCTACGCTAGCATCAATGTGGGAAGGACCCCAGACTCAATCAATTAAGCCAGTTGTACTACAAATAGCCAAAGAACCCTTCTACTCTCATCTAGTGGAGTCAGAGGATGAGTAAGCCACTAGTAGTTGGTTCATCAACATTGTCAATTTTTTAAAAATCTAGGAATACCCAAAAGGTGCAACCGACTAGGAGAGAACTTCATTACCACTGTTGGTAGCAATTCTGATTAGTAGATGGGGATCTATTCAAATGAACTCTGTAAGGGCTATTATTGAGATGTTTGACTGAACAAGAGGAACTGTTGATTATAAGGTGAATGCATGCGGGGGACTATGGCCCACACATGAACGGAATGGCACCTGCCAAGAAAATACAACGCCAAGGGTATTACTAGATAACAATGGTCTCAAACTATGTAGCTAAAGTGCGAAAATGCCACAAGTGCTAGATTTATGGGGATATCAATCATCTATCTCCATCCGAGCTCCATAGCTTATCCACTCATTGGCCATTCTCAACGTGGGACATCGACATCATCGGTGAGATTCAGCCGAGCTCGACTGATGGACATCGCTTCATTATAGTAGCAGTTGACTACTTTTCAAAATGGGTAGAGACCTAATCTTACACCAACATCACTGTTAAGAAGATGGCCAACTTCATAGAAAAGCATATCTTTGCTTGATATGGTATCCCGCATCACATCATATCGGATAATGGGGTTCAATTCCAAGGAGCTACATCAAAACTAATGGAGAAATACGGGGTTGAACACCATCGACCATCACCACACAGACCACAAGCTAATGGGGCAGTAGAGGCAGCCAACAAATCAATGAAGAAAATTTTAAGTAAAATGGTTATTACTTACAGGGATTGGGCTGACAAGTTGCCTTTCGTAGTATGGGGATACAAAATCAGTATAAAAAATCCCACTAATCAAACCCCTTTCTCGTTGGAGTATGGGATGGAAGGAGTTCTACTAGTTGAAATGGAAGTAAAATCAATCCGAGCTCCATCCAGATCAATGGGTTTTCCTTTTACCTTCCTTGCTTCTAGCTCTTCCTCCTCCTTTTCTCCGTTTGTAATGTACAAAGACTCGAACATGTCATAATCATCTACCACGCTTTAAACAGACATTGGGATTGGTCTCATCTTGGGGCGGATCAGGCAGGCATATCTAGGACATGGTTTGAGGGGGTCTTGGTTCTCAAGAGAGAAATGCGATAATCCTATTCTTGGAGGTACCACTCAATATCGAGTCTCATCTAGATAATATCAATGAAACCCAAGTACTTGTTTACAGACAGGTGATCATGGATATCTGGCCGCACCCCGTCAATCAACATCTTCATGAGTTGATCGGTGGTGGGCTTATTCTTGATTACCACCTTGAGGGACATCCATCTTGCGCATATGCCCTGACTAGCTCATACTCATCCTACCTATAAGCCACCAAGTCTCTCATTCCTAATTTGGGCCTCTCTATGAACATGAAACTATCTCAAAATGCCAAAGATACATTCTCCAACTCCTCCTTATGATTGGCAACTAGTTCGTATACCATTCACCCGTTATTCCAATCAAAGAGAAAGGGAAAATTATAGTGAGCATTTCATCCAAGAGTCCCTGGGCCCACGTAAAGGCCTCAAATCAGATGATATAAAAAGATGGGCCCTCATTTCCATCATATGAGGGCATTCCCCCAAGGGTAAAACTAGGACAATTACACTACGTCCTTTCTCCAACTTGCAAGAAACTAGCTTCTTCTTCCATAGCCGCGTATGGCGCTCTCCCATCATCTATAACCATGATGCGCTTCCCCTTACTAGCCTACACCACAATTCTTAGCACTTGCTCTTCTGGCAATCTCGAATCTACGGTACAAATCCATTCCCCGATCTTCCTCCCTTCCTCCATTAGCATCTCTAAGCTCATTATCCTTAATCTGAACAACCACTCATTATAAAATCAGTGGGTTCCTCCCATTATTCTTCCTATCATTAAATGCTCATCCATCCTTGCCTCAATATCACCTAAATTGACAGCCACCTCCGAGCATATTCATAGAAACTTTCCACTTCATTTTGGGAGCAGGCTATTAGCTCTCGCATCCCCACTTCTGGATACTCTAAGAATAAGAAGTGCTCCCTGAAAGCACTAGAAATCTTCTCCCAATTATCCTTTACCACCTTAGGTGGGAAGGCATACCACTTCACAGCTATCCTTGATAGAGAACATGGGAATAGCTCAGCCATCAAGTCATCAAAGAAACCTTTCACCCATATCAGGGCTTCAAACTTCAAAAGATGGAATAACGGTGAGTCTTTTCCATTGAACACGGGCATCTGCCTATAGCCGGTGGATTCGTAATCCTTGTTTGTTAGCACTACACTTTTACTTAAGTGGAGCACTATTTGGCAAGTCCAATGCCGATATTGTCACAGCTGAAGAATTGTTTATCTTGGAAGCAATTCTAAAGGGCACACCTGTCAATGTCTCTGGGATTATGATGGAGACACTCATGTTTGTAGCATAAAATCCTGAATTGATCGAATATGGGTGCCGGACAATGGAAAATCTATTGGGACAAGTAGGAAGATTACCCTATTTTATAGACATTTTCACTAGTGAAGATGTAATTTTGGAGTTAACGATGGAAGTCTTCTTTGAGAAAAGTTTCTTAATAAGGTGCATTGGAGAAGATAGGATAACTTATAATTGGAGACCATGGGAAGAAAGGGTGGAATTAGACCGTGAAAGAGAAAGGGAAAATGTACGAGAAGAGGAGCATAAAAATTTCAACCTCCATGGAAGGTTAAATAACCTTATGGAAGGATAAATTTCAATTCATAGAAAAATCAAAGACATTCGAGCTTTACTGGTTGATGTCAAGCAAGATTTAAGGGAATCTTACTACGAGATTAATCGAATGATAGGAACATTTCCCCCATGAATTGTTTTCTTATCTTTTCATTTTAGAAAATTTGTATAGGTAGATTTCGATTTGTTTAGTGTTTCATATTATTCATGTTTGTTTGTTTGATTGTTTTCTTTTGTTATGTTTGCTTGTAAATATTTGTTATTATAACTGAAAATAAATTTGAACAACCAGACGTTGATGTTCAATTGCTATCATCACCATGATTACTCAAGGTATAATAGTATATATTTATTGTTTATATTTAACAAAGTTTGTTTGTGTTTGTGTTTCTAAGTTTTTATAGGTGCAAGTCTAAAAATTGAAGAAATTTAAAGAATTAAGAAGATAGCACCGTGACTCAATTCACGCTCGTGAACACTGGATATCAAAATGTTCTATTTTTATTGTGAAGAAAGTCATGATCACGACAGGCCTTTGCGATCGTGACACGAGCAAAATATAACAGTTACAGATCGTAAAGTGACACGTGACAGATATCCGTAACCACCATTAACGGCTAGTTTTGAGTCTAAACGGCTATAATCCCATTTATGACCAATTAAAGACCCATTAAACCTCTATAAATAGGTCAAAGTTGAACCCTAGTCACCACACCTTCTAAAATGCGTACAAATTTCTTAATTTTCTCATCTTCTACCTTCAACATCTAACCTTTTCAAACCTTTTACTTCAAAACCAATATGACTCGTGTGAAGAGAGCAGCACAAAAGAGAGGAGCTCAATCAATTCAAGAAGAATTTGATTATCCTTTCCCATTGAGGATAAGAGAAGAAGGCAAAAGATTCCAAAAGCTAAGCAAATTGGATATCATCGGGATGATATTCCTCGATTTAGTCTTCTTGGAAACTCTTAATCTCTATGAAGAGATGGAAGTCCACCTATCAACTCTTGGTCTCACAAAATTTGTGACTTTGCGCTTTCTTCAAAATAGAGATTGGATTCTTGAGTGTTTGGTAACATTTGATTTCGAAGATTCAAGGAAGAGGGCAATACAATTTCAGAATCAAGGACAACAATACACTGTCAGAAGAGAGATGATGAGTGAATGGTTCAGTTTCAAGATTGCATATTCTTCAAGCATGATGGATTTATTTCAACCTAATTGAGTTTGGGAAAATTTATCGGGTAAGAGAGTCTTCGATCCCAAAAATTCTCCTAACAAACTCATTATGGGTGAATGCATTCTTCTTCTCCACAAATGCATTTCCACTTCGGTATTTTGTCAAGTAGAGAATACAAAGGTCCAAAAGAAAGACTTGTTTGTTCTTTCATGCACTTTGATGAAACAAAAAGTGGAAGTCGTGGATATCATATGGGATATGATGAAGAAGAACTCAACGAGCATGTGAAGCAAGATTGGAGCGGTCGAGATTATCACTGCCATAATCTTGGGTGCCAAAGGTGAACTCCCCTATGTTCAACAACTGGGTGAGAATTTTCGCTACATGGATGGGACTTATTTGAAGAACACCGGACTACTCCAAGAACACGACGGTGTATATTCTTTCTACTCCTACTCCAACCGCACAAAGAAAATCAACTTGACTTAAGAAGATTCTTCCGTCGGACCATCAAATCCAACCATTAACCATCGCAAAGGAAAGGCCTCGATGCATGAAATAAAAGAAGATGATGAAGAAGATGAAGAAGCTCTGAAAGATTGGAAGGTGAACATGCAACTTAAATAGGATAATTACCAAGAAGAACATGGAGTTATGAAGAAAGACATGAATATTCTAAAGAAAAGGAATAAATCGGTGCTTTGGAAATTACTTTCATTCTTCAGAAAACAAAATTGTCAATTCACTCTTAGTCCACCGGATTCTCCTTCACAATAAAATAGGTTTATTCTGTACTTTACTTTATTTTTTTCAATTCTATTTTTAGACTAGTTTAGATTTTGATTTTTATAATGTCTCACAATGAGGACATTGTGTTCTTTAAGTGTGGGGGGGCATTTGTAAAAATCCTGTAAAATCCAAAAAAATTGAATAAAATTAAAAAAATCAAAGAATTTGAAAATTTTTCTTGATATGTTTGTTAATTATACATTATCATTTCTTGATGTTAGTGCACAACATTTATTAATTTGGCAAGGATGAGTGGTGATTAGCATTTGAAAGCAACATTCCAAGTAAGTTTCGATATATATATAGATGCAACATGAATTAGTATAAGTTATATAGTTTTAGTTTAATGCTTCTGATAAGTTTAAGTGGATTAATATCTAATGGTATTCTTACTGTGGGTTTTATATGTAAATCTCAAATAAGTCCTATAAGTATTGAGTGTGTTTAAAGTGTTAGGAAACTATAGCCATAATACTTTGAAATTGATCAATAAAGGCTAAGGGTTTAAAAGGTAAATCAAAAGAAAGAGAGGATAACCAATGAGTTATGCAAAAGGTGAGGAATGGTAATGAGCAGAAATAGCAACGATTCATTGAGTGAAAAAAGAAAAGAAAGCGTAACACTAAAAATGGATGCCAAGTACAAAGTACTTAAAAAACATATGCTTAAAAGAAAAAAATGAGAGAATGGTATGGAGCATAAAATGCAACCACTAAAAAAAGGGGAGAGTGGTATGGAGCATAAAATGCAACCACTAAGAGTGTTTTAGCATCCTAGGTTACCTAAAAATGCCTTGAGAGAAATTAATCAAAGTGTTCTTTCCATGTCCTTTATACTTTATACTATGCTTAAGAGAAGCTAATATTCGAGTATGCATATAACACTTTTATGAAGATGCGATTCGGTTGACTCTCCATTAAGAGCAAAGGTATGCAACTAAACTATATAAATTGCACATTACTAATTTGTGGGAAAATTTCAAACTTTGGCTTGAAATCTTTTGCAACATGGAATGTGGTACTCACTACAATAATCTTTCGCCAAATGAGGTACGAACTTGTTTACCAATTTGTACACTTCTGTTGAATTTACCTTGAGGAAAAGGCAAAAGTTAAGTGTGGGGTTATGATAAGTGTATTATTACACTTAATATTGTATTAATTTTACACACTAAACACTATCGTTTAAGTCATTTTTATACTTCATATAAAAGATTTCACGTGGTTTGTAGTTGTTTTTTATGCAAATGCAGGTACTAGGTATTTCTTGGGGGCAAAATGATCTAAAGTGGAATTCTATGAAAAAAGAGTGAAAAAAGATGCAAAAAGATGTGTGGAACTTAAAGATTTGGCTTAGGATCGAAGTTGTCAAAGATATGTGAAGTTGCAAGGAGAATTCTGAAGAAAAATGCAATTCACGATCGCGACAACCATTCGTGGTCTCGTCTTATTCTTCTTCAAAACAGAATTCTACCAATCAAATTTTCATGATCTCAACTTGTATATTGAGGTCGTGACTTGGATGGTTTTCTTGTTTTATCTTCTTAACTACCTACCGCCAGATAAGCATGATCAACCGCTATTAACTACCAACGAAAAGATAGTTATCAGAAATCAACCAATCATGAAAAGGTGCCTATCCATTGTAGATTAGATTGAAGCTTCTCAACCAATCACAATGAAGTGATGCAATCTTTCACCAATGGACATGACTCTTCATATGGATAGATGTAACCCTTTGAACTCTATAAATAGGGCTCCAAACCTTACAATTTCGGGCATAAGGTGCATCACAATTCAGTGACACAGAGGGAAAATATTAGAGTGCATGAGTGACATATAGTGTGTGTATAGATAGAGAATTTGCTATGTTCATAAGTGTTAGCAGAAAATGTTTAAGTGATTCGAGTCCTTGTTTCGATCATTAGATTTCTCCATATTCTCGTGCGATTGTTGTATAAGTGTACTTGCAAATCACTTATCAATAAAAGTTTTCATTCTTCAATATTCGTTTGTTCAATATTTGCAAAGAATAGCATCCTAGCGAAGGTTCTGTACGGGCCGAGACCGAATTCAAAACAAATACAGGAATTGCGAGAATTACAACTCCCATTAAAAAGTGGATACGGTGTTATCAACTTTAGCTTTCACTTTCATACCTTGCAACTTTGCTTTGCTTTCAGCTTATACTTTTTATTTCGAAGTTTATGATATGTCTATGTGTCATAATGTGTATTTCGTGTTAAGTCTTTTATATCAATCAAGTTATATGCGTTGGAGTTAATTTTAAGAGTAGTTTCGGGGTTAACAATATCGTGTATAATCACTAGATTTGTGATATAACGTGATTTAGTGAGCCAACATTTTTAGAATGGTAACTTGCTAAATGTGGCTTTGTGAGATCGAGCCGTACTAAGCATAGTATTGATGTTGTCCAGGTTTATATAATTATCTTAATTCATTTGCGCTAGGTTTAGAAAAGTCATTTCATGTGTTACTCTGCGGTGAATAATTGAACATCTGAATATTTAGAACCGAGTCTATTACATTAGTTTAGTGACTTGTAACATCTTTGTTGAACTTGCATGTTTTCTCTGCTATCCTTATATCATAGGAAAAATCTATATATTTAGATTCTCTAATCTCTGATACCTATATTTAATCATTCTTCATTCTTACCCTCCTACCCAAAATATCAAATTTATTTTATTTTCTTCATTTTATCTTCCTTATTGATCTTTAGAGCTAGTCCTTCCCTGCGGGATCGATATCTTTCAAAACTACATCGCAACTGTATACTTGCAGTTATCATCATTTTTCTATTTGATAAGAGGTATTAACAACACCTATACTTTACATGAACATGTTTTCGGCACCATTAATATATAGCCAACTCTTTGAAAAAAAGTTATTAAACTTATCAGTAGAAAAGTACCGAATAGTAGGGTCATTCCCTATATCTGTTGTGAGTACAATGGAGGATTATGAACTGTTTGAGTCCGCATATGTGGCAGATGGTAAAGAGGAGGAGCTGGAAGTGAGAAAGGTGTAGGCAAAGCCCATCGATTTGGATGGGTACGTATTGAAGTCCCAAAGAAGGGGAAAAAGGAAGGCACCAAGTTCGTAAAGGGTGAGGAAATCTTATACGGTACGGGCCGATTAATCCGGATTCTTATCAACTAAGGAATGTGAAGAGGAGGAGAGAGGAGACACAGTACCCTTAGAAAATGCCCGCTGAAATGAGGGTGATCCAGAATGGAGTTTTGAGGGTAAATTGTAGTGGCCGGGTTTCCAGAAATAATCTCATCCATCTCGAGAACTCATTGGCCGAAGAAATAACAAGGGTCATATTGAGCGACCCTTGCCCCCGATGGTAGATGAAGATGAGCTTGAGCTTGACCCCTTGGTTAATTAACTTAAGAGCATGTAGTCTAAATACAGAATCTAGCATGCTTTTCAAGGTGCACCACTGAGGACTATTGTAAAAGTTAATATAGATAGAAGTGACATCGATGACTTCGGTGATCGAAATGTGCTTAGCGATAGGGGAGAGGATACCTTTGAGGAAAAGCCTGGCCATCACTTTCTATTTGTCGGACCTGCTGCCAGAATAATAGAATCACAACAACGCCCTCTTTATCCAGGGTCAACATTTTTTACAGGTCCATCCTTTGTGTGATGGTTGATGTGCTGGTTAATCAAGATAGTAATTGAACATGCAACATTGCAAGGTGGAATTTCAACACTTAAAATTAACCTAAAGGATCTCCTAAGCATACCATGATTGATATAATCTAAGATAAAATGTTCTATAGATGCTGATAGGTTCCTAAAACTTATTAAAGAAACCTAGCATCTAAGTTTAGAGAATTACCAGTTAATGCGAGTGTTAGCCCCTTTTCTACTGATAAGTTTAATAACTTTTTCACAAAGAGTTTGGCTATATATTAATGGTGCCAAAAACTTATTCACGTAAAGTATAGGTGTTGTCAATACTTCTTATCAAGATAGAAAAATGATGATAACTACAAGTATACAGTTGCGATGTAGTTTTAAAAGATATCGATCCCACAGGGAAGGACTAGCTCTAAAGATCAACAAGGAAGATAGAATAAAGAAAATAAAATAGATTTAATATTTTGGATAAGAGGGTTAGAATGAAGAATGAGTAAATATAGA